>ML350007.1:8847-37333 GCA_005239505.1 Nicotiana paniculata | reverse complement strand
GGAGCTAAAGGGATGCAAATATGTCGAAAATACGCAAAAGGAGACACCCGGGCGATAGCTGGGTGTTTGCCCCCTAAAGCCGGGCACCCCCTGCGTTAAGGGGGCGTTTGCCCCATAAGGCCAGGAACCCCCTGGTGTTAGGGGGGCGTTAGGGCCCAAACGCCAGGCCTGCCCTGGCCTTAAGGGGGCGTTTGGCCCCAAACGCCCGGTGTCCCAATTTCGGCCAAATTCGAGTTTTGACGACTTTAAGTGTTTCCCGGTTGAAATAGAAGTCTCCTACATGGATAGGGTTGGCCCTAAACATATAAATAGACCCCAAACAACACAACTTGTGGAGACGGAGGAGATTCGGAAGGATTCGACAAGAAAACACCATAGAAGTGACAAACATCGATTTCTACATCTAGTATTCTCTACTTTGTATTTCAATTATGCAATTTCTTTTAGTTTTGATTCTTTATAGCATGAGTAGACAATTTCTTTAGTCTAGGGTTTTGTTAGAACCCGTTGGGGATGAATTCATTGTGATATTAATATATTTTGGTTGATTAATCTCTTTTTGTTCAACTATGTTCTGATTGTAGTTGATTGAAAGAGCTCTCGATTAACTCTTCCTATTTATCATGTATCTACTTGAGGGAGAGTGCATATTTAGGTAGTGTTGAACAATACCACTCCCGGATTATAGACGAAGGTCGATAACCGAGGGTTTAGAGGTTAGATTAGAGATAACGAAACCTCGGGTGCAATCTAAAGTGAATTGTATTGCGATCTAGCTAGCGTAACTTGAGAGAGTGCGTCTAGTAAATTATCATAATTACTTGAGAGAGATTTATGATAGTTAGAGTGTTCGTGATTGACAGAGATAGCCAATTAAACTATAAGAAATATCCAAGGAAGAATTCACCAACGGGGGAAACCATAACCATAGACCCTTTATTATCATTGTTACATTAAATTGTTAGTAATTTCTAGTTTATCATTATTGTAAGTAGAATTAGTTAACATCACCAAATTGATATTCAAAAGTGTTGAGAAACTTGATTAAGCAACAGTTAAGTATTTTATAAACTCAATTGATACGTAAATTCTCTGTGGGATCGACTCTGGGCATAATACCCCAGGATTATATTTGCAACGCCCGCTTAGTCTTCTACAAGACATAGTTGAGCGTGATCAGTATGCAAATTGAACTCCTAGCTGGGATAAGCGGTGAACTTCTTTCACCAGAGTTCTCTTATCTACCTCAATCATGAGTTATACTTCCCACACTTGAGTATCTTCTTTTCCTGAAAACACTTATGGAGTTATTGTGAGCTAAGTCTATACTCTGAATATTTGAGTCTCATGCGATGGCAATACCCTCGTGATACATAACTGGGCATGATTTTATAGTTCTTTTTTTTATATCCCATGCTAACTATGCGGGTTTCAAATCTCCAATTGGACTTACTGATGATGTTTACATCTCCCCCTTAGAACAAATGTTAAGGTCTTGTACCTACAGATCCTTCTCTTTTGTTGGGATCCGAACAACTTTTCTTATCTTCAGTAATTCTTTGCACTTTACGTCAATGAAGACTCACCTTCCGACTTACTTCTGAGCAATCCTTCTTATTGGAAAAACTAAATTATTCACTTAACGGAAAGTTAATGTATTCACAACTATCATACAAAATCTTAATAATTTAACTCTGCTCACACTGTCAATCTTCGAGAATACCACATTTCTATAATTCCTAAAGGTTATCCTTCTATAGTTTGCTCTGTCACTGCTAACTGATTTGTTTTTCCACTGCCACTGTAGTTCGAGTTTAACTTAAACTTTTTGGGTTTTAACATGCGTTCGGTGTTTCAAACTGTTACCTACTCACTAGTGTTAACTTTATAAAGTAAATCAAATTGTACTCCTACTAGCTTTGCTGAAATTGCTACTTTATTGTATCTACTCAAAACTTACTTACTATCCTTTTTACTAACCACCTGCTAGCATCATATTTTCTTCTCCTGATATGAATAACTAAAGTGAAGCATAAGCTTATTCCTAACTTCCCTCATCACCGACCCTATTGTGAGGTCGTATACTATCTTCTTTTTTTCTTTAAACTATGTACATGGATCACACTTACGGAATTTCATCTATCTTAAATGAAATTGGAATATCTAACCCCAAACATTCTATACACTTCAAAATCACTTCAGAATATAAACCTCCGGCTTAAACACATAGTCACATCATTTGAAGGGGAACTGTCATAGCTTTTTCTCACAATAATAGCCACTTCTTATACAAATTCACTAACATAGTACTTTCTAGTTCTGATTTGAATAAATCTAAACAACTTAATATCATTCCTTGAAATTCAATAGCAGCTGCTCTTGGTTCTCATTTTGTACATCATGTCTTCTTAGTCATATACATGATTCGTACGAAAATACAACTCTGATTATAATAATCGTTCTTGACTCCTAGGTATTTTGCCCTTAGGCTCTTTTCTGTCCAAAACTATAGTGACCAATGTTAGGTCTGACATCTGAACTATCATCATCCAACTTGTTGCTCTATTTCCATGAATTATAAAGTTGTTCTAGGAGGTAAAACACATACGAATACACTACATGCACAAATTTATGCTTCAAAATATATCATTATCTGATAAACCACTTTTTGCGCCATCCGGTGAGTCTTGGTCATAATCCAGACCTAAAATATGCAACGATTTTGCTATAATCACTTTTAGTTACATTTTCTTTTAGCACCTATAGGCATCACTCTATACTCACCAATCACCAGAATTTGGATACACTGAAAATTGGAGATCTGGTAACTGAATAACTGATAACTGGCATATTGAATAACCATAAACTTGTTAACTGAAAGATTGTATAACTGGTAACTGAGGTAAACTAATGACCATAAAACGTAATAACTGCTTCCGTACTTTCTAGCAAGAATATGCTTTGATATGCATTATTATACATTGCATCCCACTTCTAACGTCCTCTCAAGTCTCATTTGTTACTAACCTGTAGTCCATATTATACCCCATGGGAAATCATCCTCTCTAGAACCTTGGATTTTTCTTGTATGTCGCTTGGGTATTCAATAATTCTGTAACTCGATACGAAGAGAAGGTTACCTATTGCTCTAAGCTTCATGAAACGATCTAGAGTAGAAACAAATGAGACAATCCTGGATGTCTTGGTAGTTAACCATTTATATGAGTGGTTGGCCCACACATATAAAGGAAACTCCACTGGACACGGCTTCATAGACTCCCTAGGAATCTTGAACCTAGTTCTCTAATACCAAGCTTTGTCACGCCCCGAACCTGGGCCTGGACGTAACATGGCACTAGGTGCCTGACTACATGTGACCGAGCAAACTAACTGGCCAGCTGAATCAACATGTGATATCATAACATACTGAATGTGGAAGATAAATTAATACATGCTTATTTACTGAAAGTCTAAATGATATAAGTCAAATGCGGAAACACTAATATAAGTCTGAAACATATATGTAGCAACATTGCTTAACCTTAAATGCAACACTAATATAAGTCTGAAACATATCTGTAGCAACATTTCTTAACCTTAAATGCATGTGCTTTGTCTAACTGTTACTCTAGTCTATGAAGCCTCTAATGAAGCACTGAAAACACTGATTGTCTGAAAATACTGTAGACTGTAAGGTAATGATAATACTCCGAAAGAACTGGGGATCACCAAATAGCTGGTACGAGAATCCTAGCACTCTGAATCGTCAACCTGTAAATCATTACCTGCATCGTGAGATGCAGGCCCCAGGAAAAAAGGAACGTCAGTACATTTGAATTGCACTGGTATGTAAAGCAACTGAAAGAAAGAACTATAAACGCTGAAACTAATACTAACCTGATTACTGAGAAATTGATAATTGATAACTGAAATAAAAACTGTTGAAACTGAAATGATAATTGATAGCTGATAACTAAAATGATAACTAATAACTGATAACTGAAATGATAACTGAACTAAATAAAGGAAGTAAGGATATGAATACTCCCTCTTTTGAATGATGAACAACCTGTTTATCCGAATAAACTACGGCCTCGGGCCCAATATATATGTGCACAAGGTATGGCCTCATGCCCAAGTATACATACATAACTACGGCCTCAGGCCCAAAAATGCATAAAGCATCAAAAACGACCTCATGCCCAAACATGCATAAAAAATTAACTACTGTCTCAGGACCAAACATGTATAAAGCATATAAACTACGGCCTCAGGACCAAACATACATAAAGCATATAAACTACGGCCTTAGAGCCAAATACATGTGTTTAACATTCAGGGATTTAAAATCAGGAACTGAGAATCATACTAGAATACATGATACTGAAATACTGAATCACACTGAGTTACATGATACTGGAATACTGAATCACACTAAGTTACATAATACTAGAATACCTAATAGGACTAGAATGAGAAATGTATTCTTGAACTGATTATGAACATTGAAACTTCAATTGTTTATGACATACTGAGTAATCTATACTAAGACTCAAGGGGCATCAAACCCAAGTCTATATTAAATACGCATTGATATCACAACGTTCAGAATGAAAGTCATGAACGAGTTATGAAGCTAGAGTATAGAAGTTCTGCTACCATTCAAGGAATTGAGCTTAACTATATTTCTGAGGCAATTAATAACGTTGTAAAAGAAACGTAGTGTAGGGAGAATTACTAACATTCTCAAACATAGAGAGTTAGCCTCACATACCTTAACTTCCTGCTCTTGAGCATAATACAATGTTTGTCAACCCTTTCCACTTTAATCTATAACAATACAAGTCAAAGGGATTCCATATTATCTATGATACTCATGTTTTAGTCACTTAAGCATTTTATCAAACACTTGGTGAGAATAAAGCTCCATAGTCCTTATCAATGGTATTTCTACACCCAATAACCGATTCTCTTGCTCCTAGATAAATTCTAAAGTCTCAAATGGTTATAATCAACATCATTCTTCATCACCCATAAGGTAAACAACACCCTTAATCAATAATCAACAATCAACAACCCAAACTTATAGTCGTTCATGATTTTCTATCAAACCCATCAACTCATATCTCAATGAACTAGAGTCTATAACCATTAATCCAATGCTAGAATCAAATAGAGGGTGAAGACATTACCTTTTTGAAGTTAAATCCCCTTGAATTCGAGTTCTAGGGTTCCTTCTCTCAACAATGATGTCCCAATCGAATATCTAATGATATGAAGGTTTTACCCATGTTAATAAGATGTTGGGAAGTTGAAATTTACTTAGAATCTCCATTAGAGTTTACCTTGGATGGTGGAGGGACCTTTAAGGAGTTACATTTTTGAGAGCTCCTCTTCCTCGAGCAATTTGTTTTTGTTTTGGGGTCTGGGTGACAAAGTAGGGCTTTAAAATTTCCCCCCAAGTGTGCCCCCCGCGCACCTGAAGGTATGACCACGCAAAATGGTAGTAGCACTGCCACAAGTGCACGGCCGCGAACGTGACTCTCCGGGGGCACGTGTAATACAATGTTTGTCAACCCTTTCAACTTTAACCTATAGCAATACAAGTCAAAGGGATTCTGTATTAGCTATGATACTCATGTTTTGGTCACTTAAATATTTTATCAAACAGTTGGTGAGAATAAAGCTTCATACTCCTTATTAATGGTGCTTATACACCCAATAACCAATTCTCTTTCTCCTAGATAAATTCTGAAGTCTCAAATGGTTATAATCAACATCATTCTTCATCACCCATAAGGTAAACAACACCTTTCACCAATAAGCAACAATCAGAAACCTAAACTTATAGCCATTCATGCTTTTCTATCAAACACCATCAACTCATATCTCAATACACTACAGTCTATAATCATTGATTCAATGCTAGAATCAATTAGAGGGTGAAGACATTACCTTTTTGAAGTTCAATCCCCTTGAATTCGAGTTCTAGGGTTCCTTCTCTCAACAATGATGTCCCAATCGAATATCTAATGATATGGAGGATTTACCCATGTTAATAAGATGTTGGAAAGTTGAAATTAACTTAAACTCACCATTAGAACTTACCTTGGATGGTGGAGGGACCTTTAAGGAGTTAGGTTTTTGAGAACTCTCCTTCCTAGAGCAAGTTTTTTGTGTTTTGGGGGTGTGGGGGATGAAGTAAAGCTTTAAAATTACCCACCAAGTGCATCCCCCCACCCCCACCCCCCCACGTGCACCTTAAGGCCTGACCACACAAAATGACAGTAGCACTACCACAAGTGCGCGGCCGCGCACGTGACCCTCTGGGCGCGCATATTGCGCACTGTTCTGTGAAACGCACATAACGTTTTTGCACAAAGATCCATTCGGACTCCAAAATATATCATTGGAAAGGTATTTCAAATTCCTACAACTTTAGTGTTTCAAGTTTTCCCAAATTCGTTACACATTTTTACTAAACCCTGTTGGAAGACGAACCTTTTGTAAACTTAGTCGATTTTGTTGAATCTTATGCACCTCACTTTCCATCTTGATTTTGAAACAACTATTTTCACCCATACTCATCCCGCTAGGACTTCATATGTCTGAAATATCAAATTAATATCCATTTAATATATCCACACCTAATCCGAATGTACGGGGTGTTGCACTCCTCCTGATAAGAACCATAACCTCATTATGAACAAAATAACGATATTTGCGCTCAAATATGCCGCATATAAATCTGATCGCACTGATCCCAGGTCCAATAATCCCGTCTCACCCAGTACAAGCTGCTCAGGCAATAAGCCACCTCAGACACTGCCAAAAGTCTCGTATGATACCTCAATGTGCCTACAAAACTCGAATGTGATACACAAGGGAACAAACTCTGGAAAGAACTACTCAACCCACATAATTAATTTACACAACCGAAAAGATATTATAAACCTTTCTCAGAAAATGAGAAGCAATACACAAAATAATAGGTAGGGGATACTGTACTCAACTTCACACGGTTGCGGCGTGCAATCCGATCCAACCATGATACTCATGGCGGCGTGCCACCCTATCCAAACAATATACCCGTGGCGGCGTGCCACACATAATAGTCTATAAGAGGATACTTACTGAGCAGAATGCTCATAACTGCGAAATACCCGAATATCAACCACGAGCACGCTAAGTGCATAATACAAATCCTGGGGAGGCAGGTAGCGCCATACGCTACAAAACTCAAGCACGACTAAGGTGCAATGAATGACCTGCATCTTGAGATCCATCATGCTCATATAATACCGCAAGCAGCACAGGACCACCACACATGTGAGAATAATCAAGTTATCTCACACCCCACACAGCACGATAGAGTATTACATGAAGTAGTTGACAACGAAAATAACATCCAACGCCCAACTACTCCTCCATAAGGAATGCTATGCTGAATGAACACACCCAGACTGGTGTAGATTACACATCCACATTTGGACCCATCAACGGACCTCAAACTGATTCTGATCATACCATGCTTAAGAAAATACCTTCTCAAGGATCCACAATGACCTTTTTCCAATGACACACAAGAACAGCCTTCGAATACGGAACAAACTTCCACAATTCACAACCAACTAAGAAGAGCGCCTTTTAGGCCTAAACTCTCACATTAGAGATAGTACTGAATCTCCATACTAGGTTTCAATCTTTAATCAATCAACTGACTACATGTCACACTTATACAATCTCCCGTGGGATACACGCCCACGACCCTCCGCACCAGGTAATAAGTCTGCACCTCCATACCAACGGCCATACTAATGTTGTAAAGTAAATCAAGAAGCCGCAAGTCAGAACACAAAGCCCTTTACACAGGACACCGATCTTAGGTTACACTAAAGACAATTCCAGCTTACTCTAACATCTGAATCCTTTCCTACTCATCCGAGCTCATGACATTCTTGTTAACACCAAACTGCAACCTTGACCCTCAACTTTCAAGTTTCATGTCGCTCACCAAACTACCAATGCACGAGAGCACAAGAATTCCATCATAACTCCTGAACCACTAATAGGATACACGCTTCATCATATAGAAACTTTTCACTTAACTCATTTCAGGAGAACCATTGCAACACGTGACTAAATTTCCATAACCACGGAAAATACAAACTCCAAGTAGTGGTCTAAACCACCATAACTCTTTCGGGATACATATACACATAACATGACATTATAATCGAGTACCTCACAATAAATCAAATTATAGCGGCCGTCAAGCCTCGCACATACTGCCACAATTCACCTGCATAACTTAACATGCTGAAGGAACAGATTATTGCCACCACCATGCCAATCCGACCATTGCTAACCGACCAGCTTCTTCTAATTTACTTTGGACTTTTATTAGAAATATCAATAGCTCCATTCAAAATATGACGAACTCAATCCGCACTCATCCTGAGTGACCCTATTTCATGAGACCACATTGTCTCAAAACCCACGAACCATCTCATGCCCTCCTTGTGTGTACATTCGCATCTTCAACTGGTACACCCATTCTGATAACTCTTCTATGAATCCAAAGTTATTTTCTCCCATTCTTCCAATGCTACACTGCAGACTGAAGATAACATAGAACACTCCAAGCTTATTTTCATAACCCGCTGCAAAAGCTCGATACTTAAACATACTACGGACTCTAATTCCTTAGACACCACACTTAAATCTAGAATCCACTAGGACCGTTGTTGAGAGCCACCCATCCTGACTTAGTCCTGAACATAATTAACTCCAAGGCTCTGCTAGCACATGAACACCCTCTCAAAGAAGCACCTGGCTGAATCATCTTCCTTGTAACTCACCTCTACACAGAGCATAAATCTCGAGTCCTCCCAAAGCCTGAACATGAATCGATAAAGCCAATTATAGCGCACAGTCCTTAAATCCTTTGCTCAAATTACCACTGATGTTCTTTTTCTTAAGTCGTAATAACCTATCAATATGCCGATAACCAGAAATCTCACAAGCAGAACCATATGATCCAATCATAAGCGGTGGGGCTCTCCCACTTAGCTTGAAGCTACCATTGCATAACTCTGAAACCCACCAAGATTCCTTATCCCCCATTGACATGATCTTGCACAATCAACCCACCAAATTTCTCGAAACCTGTCTGTTAAACACTTCATGAACACTCTGACTCACTAGCCAGATGCACATATTCGACCTCTTCCCGGATATCCAATAGAATCTTTCGTAGAAGCTCCGTCAACACCACGCAACCGCTAACCTTCTCACATGAGATTACCCACCTGTGGAAACTCCATGCCGACATCATCCAACGATGTTGTACTGGGTACAATTACTACGAAATTAGTAACCCAATCCTGATCCCGTGCTCATTCATCAGATGTACAATAAATTCCAATCCAAAGTCATATTTTAACCTTCTTCATAGCAAATACATTCCAATCCAAAGTCACGTTGTAACCTTTTTCATATCAAGCAACTCCTTGCCGCCGCATCCAACCCTTCCCAGCATAGCAGTCAACATTCCAAATTAAGTCTGCAGACCTAGTCACTGCCCACCATGAGCCCCAAACACTCTGAACTTTACTCAAGACGTGCAACTATCGTAACACCGAACCCATATGCTACTCTTCCACTCTCCCACTTTGGTCAAACCTTCTCCTTTAAGCAACTACCTGACTTTGTTTCTTACCCCTGGTTCTAGAAATTTAACCACCGCAAGATGCCTCCCACGTATTCTTCCTCATCTTTCGCTGCCCAAAATATCGCCTCAAAGAAAAATCCGTCCTTGTGGCACTAGATCTGACCAATTGCTACCAACTCTAAGCCTCCCCGAAGATCATCTTTCTCGAGCCATCAACATTAGAAACACTGACTTTATCCCGAAACCGCTACACACCGCTATCTCTGACAACCGCATCTCATACTCCATTTCCCAATACCATGCCCCGAAGGTAAATTAAAGAAGGCCATAACATCGGCGAACCTTAACGCGCCCAACAAGGACGATGACACCACATCACAATTGAGAACTCTACCACTCTCAAAATACCAAGCATTGTTACTCTATCAACCCAAACCTGAATATTTCTAGTCTTATTGTCTTTCCTCTGCCGAAAATAAAATAATGAATCTCTGAATCATACACTGAGTAACAAATCTCTTCAAGTCGTTCATGCCTCAATGCATGGACAAGCATCCTACCATTGCACAACCACTGTGCGATAGCAGTGCACGAATCGCCATAACAATCAAGGCCAAATCTCAAAACCTTAGGTAACACTGATGCTGAACTGAAACGACAGGACGGCCTTCCGCAAGGAAACAGTACTAGCCCAATCAAATACGCAGGTAGAAACACCCTGCACCACCTCTACGGTAGCATTACAATTCCTCCATTCCCGATTTATAACAAGCACTCCACATCGCATAAGATTGAATTGGAAAGAGACAAAGGCATAATCCTCAAAGGAATCAAATCGCACGATGAGAAATCAAGAAGGGAAGTGACCCTAACAGCCTTGTATCCTCTCGAAGATAAGTACAGACGTCTCTGTACCAATCCGCAAGACTCTACTAGACTCGCTCATGACTCATGAGACCTAAGTGAACCTAGTGCTCTGATACCATGTCATGACCCAAAATCCATTAAAGGTCGTGATGGCGCATGACACCACTGTCAGGCAATCCAATACTAAGGCAATAAACGTGCAAATCCATAAATACACACTCTAATACTTATTATAATCCAATTTATAGAATTCCTAACTCAACGCTCGAAAAGTCGATAAAGTCACCCTCAGGCCCACGTGCCTGGATTCCAAAAATTTAGAAGATAAATCTTACCCATAACGCCAAACTCAAATATATAATTTATTTCCAATTCCATGCCCAAATTCGTGGTCAAAATCCAAAACTATCAAATTCTAGGTTTTCTACCAAAACTCTAGAATTTCTACTAATTTACACGTTTAAATAATTATATAAACCATGTATTTAACTAATAATAAGTGGGAATCACTTACCTTGTGTTGCTTGAAGAAAATCCCTCCTTGAAGCTCTCCAAAATCGCCTCCACCAAGTGAAAAATGGAAGAAAAACGGGCCAAGTCCCGCCTTTAAAGAAACCTCACTGCCCAGCCGATTTTCGCACCTGCGGAACAGCATCCGCTTCTACGACTCTGCCGGTGCGGTTAAAATCCCGCTCCTGCGGTTCTCTTCCGCTTCTGTGCCCATTTCTTCGCTTTTAACCTGCGCAGATGCGGCCAATAACTCCGCACCTGCGGTCCTTCCCCTGACTGCCCCGCTCCGCTTCTGCGACCCCTAGGCCGCTTCTGCGGCTTCGCACATGCGGCCAAAACCTCGCAGGTGCGGTTACACCAGATATCAACTGCTTCAATTCTTCTTCAAATTCCAAATTCGATCTGTTAACCACCCAGAATCCACCCGAGGCCCCCGGGACCCCGCGCAATTATACCAACTAGTTCCAAAATATAACACGGACCTCCTCGAGGCCTTAAATCACATCAAACAACGCCGAAATCATGAATTGTACCCAAGTTCAAGCTTTACGAGCTTTAGATTTTCAAACTTCTGTGTTCGATGCCGAAACCTATCAAATCACGTCCGATTGGCCTCAAATTTTGCACACAAGTCACATATGACATTATGGATCTGTTCCAACTTCCGGAATCGAAATCCGACCCCGATATCAAAAAGTCCACTTCTGGTCAAATTTCTCAAAACCTTCAAATTTCTAATTTCCGCCAAATGACTCCAAAATGCCCTACGGACCTCCAAATCCACTTCCGGACGCGCCCCCAAAACTAGAATCACCATACGAAGCTATTCCCAAACTCAAAGCCCAAACGGACATCAATATCATTAAAATGCACTTCAACCCAAATTCATAAAATTCTTTCAAAATGGCAGCCTTCCGCAATAGGCGCTGAAATGCTCATGGGCCATCCAAAATCCGATCCGGACATACGCCCAAGTCCATAATCATCATACGAACCTGTTGGAACATTTAATTCTCGATTCGAAGTTCGTTTACTCAAATCAACCATTGGTCACATTCTTCAATCTTTAAGTTTCCGAAATGAGAATTCTCTTTCCAAATCCACTCCGAATTTCCCGAATTTCAATTTCGAACACGCTTACAAGTCATAATACCTAAAGTGAAGCTGCCCATGGCCTCAAACCTGTGAACGATGCGCTAGAGCTCAAAATGACAGATCGGGTCATTACAAAAATTCTTTTTTCTTTTTACAAAAAAATTTTGATAATGAAAACTACAATAATTAAGCTCAATTTCTAATTTTTTCTTAATTATATGCAAACAAAAACATAAATATTATCTCTTCTGTTTGGATTGGATTGATTACTAATTATTTTTTAATTTAATGATATTATTATAACCGCGCAACATGCGGCCAAATTCTCTAGTTTGATAACCATTTAGTTTGAAATGTGGTTAAGCCAAGTGGCAAGCTAAAAAAAGTCAAGTAAAAAACTAAAAATAAGCCACTTGACTTTTTTTAGGATAAAGACATCTAAATTAGGTAATAACATTAAGTTTAAAAGAGACAAAGACTTTTAAATAAATAAGATAAACAACCTTTCTAGATTCATTCATCTGCCTATTTTATCATCCTCCATATGGGAAAAAATCTTTTAAAATTATGTTGATAGTTTTTCAAAAATCTATACTTATCTATATTATACTAGATTTTATTATATTAAAAGAAGGATAGTCAAGTTTGATATTCAGTCAAGTGGCGTATTAATAAAAAGTCACTTGAATCTTTTAGGACAAAGTCTAAAAATAATTGGACAAATCTAACAAGACAAATCAGATTTGATCAAATTTAATTTATGTTGAAATTAATTACGATCGACACCTATTTTCATAGCAAATAGAGTTTAAAAGATTTTAAAACATAAAGATTCCTATTTTAATAGTTATTCACTAACCACATGATCCGTTTTCCTTCATTTCATTTTTTTTCTTGGAAACACTATGTAAGAAATAAAGAATAGTGAAAATATTGTTATATCAATTAGATATAATGTATAAATAACAAAATAGTTTTCTTTTTATAATTAATATCTAAACTGAGTGCGATTAATCTACATTTAAGTGCATAAGATGATTTTTTTACAATAGGGTCCAATGTAAAAAGAAGAAGGATAAGACTTATTTGACTTTGAGATGAGTTTTCTTTTTTGAAATATGATAAGAAAAATTATATTTTGGAATATAAGTAATAGAGTCAAAGTTACTATTGAAATAATATTCAAACTCATCTGTATTATATTAAAATAAATATAGTAGAAATAAAAAACAAGCTATTAAAAATCCACATGATAATATAATATTAAGTATTGAATAATGTAATTGCAAAAATAGGGAACAAATAAAAAGATAAAGAGTTTCCTCCTACAAAAACAATAAAACTTATTTTAATTCGAAATTAGAAATATTATGATAAGAAAGATCATGTTATGGATAAGCCCACATAAGTGAAGTCTAATATATAAATATAAAATAAAAATGGAATAATAAAAAATATATTAGAGATAATATGAGAAAATTATATTAAGAATTAGTTTAGAAAATAAAATAGAGTAAATATGGTATACTTAAAGATATTATTTAAAAACTCAAACAATTTAAGAATTTCGAGAATTAATTTTAAAGAAAATAAATATTTATTGTAAAATTAAAAAATTGCACATCTATCTATTTAATAGTATTAAAGGATGGTACTGAAAAATAATATTAAATGAAGTGAAATGTCAATAAAAAGTAATTTGAAGATATGATAATATAATATATTATATAACGTAATAGTAAAAGTAACAAAAATAATTCAAAATTCAAAAAAAGTTTTAATATTAGAAATGGAAGGAAAAGACTATCAAAACATGATGTTAGAAATTTCTTATAATTATGATGAGAACTCTCAAATTATAGATAGGACCACGAAATTGATGTCTTACTAGATAAAGAAAAATAATATTTGATAACAAATTAAAAATTTTAAAATTTTTATTATAAAATAAATATCTCATGTAGGTAATTTTACTATCGAAAATCAAAAATCAAAAATCAAATTTGTTTCTTGAATCTAAAGAGAAAGAAATTTAACTATACGTAATATAAAAATAATTATAAGAAAACTCAAAGATTTGAAATACATAATTAAAGAACTATGTATTAATATTTTATACTAATTCAAAGTTACATTTAAAATAAAAAGTGATATTATTATAGGTATAACATTACCGTAAAAACTAATTAAAATTTATAATAAAATATTTTTCCTTCAAATGGTAATAAGCAAGATATTAAGAAAAAAAAAGAAAGACATTAAATAAACTGGTAAGCTAATAAAAGATCACATGACAGTATAATAATGTTAAGTAATGAATAATGCAATAATCATATGGAAAGAAAAAAAACATAAAAAGATTTTATATAAAAAAAATAGAAGAATAAGACTTATTTGAATTTGAGGTGAAAAACAAAAGGTAGTAAGAATTTTGTTGAAACAATATGATCCACTGTACTCAAATAAGACATACCATAACAAGACATATTTAGTATTTTTAATATTAATCAGGCGGGGTTGATTCCACTTGCACCAACCACATCTCAGGCTGAGGGAGGAGCATAGACTCCCGCGAGCCATACCCTACAGTAGCGGGTCCTTGTTGATCAAGTTCTAGAGGTTATACCGGTATAGCCTGTTGCTCCGGTTCAGGCCGTGGTTAGGGCAGTAGCATCTAAGGAGGAGCATCTTAGGCTCGACAGATTCGAGAAGTATCACCCTCCTACTTTCTGTGGTTTGACTTCAGAGGATGCACTTGGTTCTTCTCTAGCTACGCCTCTGCTTACATAGTTTAAATAAAGAAATATTTTTGATAATGATATTTTTAGTTGATTTTAAACCCCTAAATATTAGGAAAGCAACTTAAAATCCAATATAAATTACGTTTCAAACGGTAAAAAGACGAACAACATTTCGCTAAAGGCCTTCGTGCTTTTTATAGATAGTTTTAAAGCAGTTTAATGTGTGGGACAATGAATTTTTTTATTGAATTAGATAAATAAAATGAGGTTTCATTAGAACGTACATGGTCACCTTTAATTTTAAAGGTGATCATTAGCTCTATGATTACTAGTAGAAGGTATTAGGAAAGATAATGCAAGCATTAGCTCTATGCATTACGAATACCTTGTTTTGTACATTTTTTCAACTTGTGTATAACTAATAATTGATACTTGGCATTATCCTATGCATAAGCAATGCATAGAAAATCATGGCATTAGTAATACCAAGGCTTTAATGCATGCATTAGCATGGTTAAAGACAAATATCCTTAAAGTCCCTTAAAGCTAGATAATATGGAGGGCATTTTTGTAAGCAACTATTTTTCTTAAAAAATATGCAATGCATTATAATTTTAATACACCATACCAAACAGCAGATAAAGAATAATATTTGCATAGCTAATGCTTATATTACTAACTCATATATTACTAATTCATGCATTACTAATACACCTTATTCCGCAATATTCTTATATATACCACCAAACAACTTCTTAAGTGATTGGTGTTTGTTTCCCGTAGTTATGAGAAAAAGGTTGTGCAATAAGGTTAGAGCCGTTGTAGGCTGAGGCTTTAATTTTTTTTTTTCATTTAAAAAAAAAAAAAATCCAAATCGAATTGGGATTGGGATTGAAACGGCATAGCTCCTCCGCCAATTCCGACTAGGATTGGGATTGAAACCAGCAATGTAGGCCAATTGGAATTGGGATTGAGCTCCTCCGCCAACTAGTATATATATATATAGATATATCCCTTATAGGAGTATCGTATTTTATCAATTGAACCTGATCTCCGTCCAACTCCATCCCTTATATTCTCCCTCCCTCCAATTCACTTCACATCAGAATCTCTCCCTCCCTCTAATTCTAATTCAAATTCGGTTTTGTGATGGGCCATTTGGAAGCACAAGCAGTGTATGAATACGGAGCCAAGTCAGGTGAACCTGAGTCTCTTTATGGGAAAATAGACCCCAAAACATTTGGTGATCGTGCTTACAAGGGTAGACCTGAGAAGGCTGCTAGGAAGCGCGAACCACTACTTGTCTCTTATTGGCATAGGCAAAGCAAGAAGAGACGGTTACTTGAAAGTGTTCTTACTTCAACTGAGGAAGAAGGTGTTTACCAGCCTAAAACCAATCAAGCTAGGGCTGCTTATGAGGCCATGCTCAGCCTCATTCAGCAGCAACTTGGTGGCCAACCATTGAATATTGTTACTGCTGCAGCTGATGAGATATTGGCTGTCTTAAAAAATGACTACTTTACCAACTCTGATAAGAAGAAACACCTGATTGAAAACCTGTTAAATTCCGTATCAAATCAGGTGTTTGACCAGTTGATGTCCATTGGGCGACTCATCACTGATTATCAACGCGATGGCGATGCCGATGGCTATGGCTATGCACCTCTGGTTGATGATGTTGGTATAGCTGTTCAGTTTGAGGAGAATGAAGAAGAAGATGAGAGTGACCTTGATGATGAAGAGGAGGAGGACAATGATGTGCTGGATGCCGACTCTTCTGGTGCTATGCCTATCATTGCTGATTATCAGATGCGCGAGGCGGATGAGGGAATGTCCTTGAATGTTCAGGACGTAGATGCTTATTGGCTTCAAAGAAAGATCTCTCAAGCTTATGAGCACCAGATTGATCCGCAACTGAGCCAAAAGCTTGCTGAAGAGGTTCTCAAAATTCTTGCTGAAGGCGACGATCGTGAAGTAGAAACCAAGCTACTGTTGCATCTCCAATTTGATAAGTTCACTCTTATCAAATATCTTCTGCGGAACCGGCTAAAGGTAGTATGGTGTACCCGTCTTGCACGGGCTGAAGACCAAGCAAAAAGAAAGGAAATTGAACAAGAGATGTTGCGGTTGGGTCCAGATCATGCCGCCGTACTAGAGCAGTTGCATGCTACTAGGGCTACTGCAAAAGAGAGGCAACTGCATTTGGAGAAAAACATTAGGGAAGAGGCTCGGCATCTCAAAGATGGTGACAGAGATAATGATAATGCTTGGTTAATGGGGCAACGCCAGCTTCTTGATCTTGACAGCCTTGCATTTCATCAAGGTAGTCTGTCGGTGGCAAATACAAAATGCGAGCTTCCAGTGGGGTCTTATAGGAATCATAAGAAGGGGTATGAGGAAGTTCACGTGCCAGCACTGAAGCCAAAGCCACTAGCCCCTGGAGAAGAGCTTGTGAAGATTTCCTCCATTCCAGTTTGGGCTCAACCAGCGTTCAGTGGGATGACCCAATTGAATAGGGTTCAGAGTAAAGTATATGAGACTGCCCTCTTTTCCCCAAAGAACATCTTGCTCTGTGCTCCAACGGGTGCTGGGAAGACCAATGTAGCTATGCTCACTATACTTCAGCAAATCGCTCTAAACCGCAACTTAGATGGATCATTCAACCACGCCAATTATAAGATTGTGTATGTGGCACCTATGAAAGCCCTTGTTTCTGAAGTGGTTGGCAATCTCTCCAAGCGTTTGGAACATTACGGTGTCAAGGTGAAAGAGTTGAGCGGTGATCAAACATTAACTCGTCAACAGATTGAAGAGACACAAATTATTGTGACTACCCCTGAGAAGTGGGATATTATAACTAGAAAGTCAGGCGATCACACCTATATGCAGCTTGTTAAACTTGTTATTATTGATGAGATACATCTCCTGCATGACAATCGAGGTCCTGTTTTGGAGAGTATCATTGCAAGAACTATCAGACAGATTGAAATCACAAAAGAGCATATTCGGCTTGTTGGATTGTCAGCAACTCTTCCAAATTATCAGGATGTGGCTTTGTTTTTGCGAGTTGATCTGAATAAAGGACTCTTCCATTTTGACAATAGCTATAGACCTGTACCGTTGGCTCAACAGTATATTGGAATTACTGTTAAGAAGCCACTGCAGAGGTTCCAGTTGATGAATGATATTTGCTATGAAAAGGTGATTAGTGTTGCAGGAAAGCATCAGGTGCTTATCTTTGTTCATTCTAGGAAGGAAACAACTAAAACAGCTCGAGCAATCCGGCATGCTGCACTTGGTAATGACACCCTTACTAAGTTTTTGAAGGAGGATGGTTTAACTCGGGAAATTTTACAGTCTCAAACTAAGCTTATCAAGAGCAATGATCTCAAAGATCTTTTACCATATGGTTTTGCAATTCACCATGCGGGATTGGTCAGAACTGATCGGCAGCTTGTGGAGGAGCTTTTTGCTGATGGACATGTGCAAGTGTTGGTCTCAACTGCAACTTTAGCTTGGGGTGTAAATTTACCTGCACATACTGTCATTATAAAAGGTACCAAGATTTACAATCCTGAAAAAGGAGCATGGACTGAACTCAGTCCTCTTGATGTTATGCAAATGCTTGGCCGTGCCGGAAGGCCCCAATATGACACTTATGGTGAAGGAATCATCATAACTGGACACAGTGAACTGCAATATTATCTTTCTTTGATGAATCAACAGCTTCCTATTGAAAGTCAGTTTATAACCAAGTTGGCTGATCAATTGAATGCAGAGATTGTTCTTGGGACAGTACAGAATGTCAAAGAGGCATGCAAGTGGCTCCTATATACTTACCTCTATGTTCGCATGGTACAGAATCCCACACTTTATGGTCTAGCTGCGGATGCCCTCGAAACTGATTATGCTTTGGAGGGAAGGCGTGCTGACTTGGTTTATTCTGCTGCTACGTTGCTGGACAAGAGTAACTTGGTTAAGTATGATAAGAGAAGTGGATATTTCCAGGTGACTGACCTGGGGCGCATTGCGAGCTATTATTACATAACTCATGGGACAATTTCCACGTACAATGAGCATTTGAAGCCCATCACGGGTGATATTGAACTTTGTAGGCTTTTCTCTCTTAGTGAGGAATTCAAATATGTAACAGTCAGACAAGATGAGAAAATAGAATTGGCAAAGCTTCTAGATCGTGTCCCTATTCCGATAAAAGAGAGTCTTGAGGAGCCTAGCGCCAAGATCAATGTTCTACTGCAGGCATATATTTCACGGCTGAAGCTTGAAGGGTTGTCTCTGTCATCCGACATGGTTTATATATCTCAGAGTGCTGCACGTCTGATGCGAGCCCTTTTTGAGATTGTTCTGAAGAGAGGATGGGCTAAGTTAGCTGAGAAGACCTTGAAATGGTGCAAAATGATAAGTAAGAGGATGTGGAGCGTACAGACACCACTCCGCCAATTCCACGGCATTTCAAATGAGATCTTGATGAAGTTGGAGAAGAAAGATCTTGCTTGGGAGCGTTATTACGATCTTTCATCACAAGAGTTGGGAGAGCTTATCCGGTTCCCGGAGAAGGGTAGAACGTTACACAAGTGTATTCATCAGTTCCCCAAGCTGAACCTCGCAGCACATGTTCAGCCAATTACCCGGTCAGTCTTGAGGGTAGAATTGACCATTACACCGGATTTCCAGTGGGAGGACACGGTCCATGGTTTTCTAGAACCTTTCTGGGTGATTGTTGAAGACAATGATGGGGAATATATTCTTCATCATGAATATTTCATGCTGAAGAAGCAGTATATTGATGAAGACCATACTTTGAACTTCACAGTCCCTATATATGAGCCATTGCCCCTTCAATATTTCATTCGTGTTGTTTCTGACAGGTGGCTAGGGTCTGAGACTGTTTTGCCAGCCTCTTTCCTACACCTGACTTTGCCAGAAAAATATCTTCCTCCCACTGAGTTACTAGACTTACAACCTCTGCCAGTTACTGCATTGAGGCATCCAGCATATGAAGCACTTTATCAAGATTTTAAGCATTTTAATCCGGTTCAGACTCAGGTATTCACCGTTTTGTACAATTCAGATGACAATGTCTTGGTTGCAGCTCCAACTGGTAGTGGGAAGACCATTTGCGCTGAATTTGCCATATTGAGGAATCATCAGAAAAGACCTGATAATATCAGTCGTACTGTCTATATAGCTCCACTAGAGGCTCTGGCCAAGGAGCGGTTCAGTGATTGGAAGAAGAAATTTGGAGACTCTCTGGGAACTAGAGTTGTTAAATTAACTGGGGAGACTGCCAAAGATCTGAAGCTGTTAGAGAAGGGTCAGTTAATTATCAGCACGCCTGAGAAATGGGATGCTTTATCTCGTCGCTGGAAACAGCGAAAGCATGTTCAGCAAGTCAGTGTTTTCATTATTGATGAATTGCACCTGATTGGTGGTCAAGGTGGCCCAATCCTGGAGGTGATTGTCTCTCGGATGAGATATATTTCAAGCCAGGTTGAGAACAAGATCCGCATCGTTGCTTTGTCAACTTCCCTAGCTAATGCCAAGGATTTGGGAGAATGGATTGGGGCTACATCTCATGGGCTCTTCAACTTTCCTTCTGGTGTTAGGCCCGTGCCACTGGATATACACATTCAAGGTGTTGATATTGCTAACTTTGAAGCTAGGATGCAAGCCATGACAAAACACACATATACTGCAATTGTCCAACATGCAAGGAAAGGAAAGCCTGCAATTGTGTACGTTCCCACGAGGAAGCATGCACGCTTGACTGCTATAGATCTGATGAGTTATTCTAGTATGGACAGAGAAGACACATCCATGTTTCTGCTACGATCTGCAGAAGAGCTGGAGCCTTTTGTGGAGAGGATCAATGAACCTATGCTGAAAGAGACACTCAAGTATGGTGTAGGCTACTTGCATGATGGATTGAGCGGCACTGATCAGGAAATAGTGAAGACATTGTTTGAAACTGGATGGATTCAAGTATGTGTAATGAATAGTACAATGTGTTGGGGAGTACCACTATCTGCCCATTTGGTGGTGGTGACGGGAACACAGTACTATGACGGTAGGGAAAATATGCATACTGATTATCCAGTTACTGATTTGTTGAAGATGATGGGCCATGCCAGTCGACCTCTTGTAGATAGCTGTGGGAAGTGTGTCATCCTTTGCCATGCACCACGCAAGGACTACTACAAGAAGTTCTTGTATGATGCATTCCCAGTTGAAAGCCATCTGCAACACTATCTCCATGACAATTTGATTGCTGAGGTGGTTGTGGGAGTTATTCAGAGCAAGCAGGATGCGGTGGATTACCTAACATGGACCTTCATGTATAGAAGGCTGACACAGAATCCAAACTACTACAATCTGCAGGGTGTTAGTCACACGCATCTGTCGGACCACCTCTCAGAGCTGGCGGAGAATGCTATCAGTGACTTAGAGGCAAGCAAATGCGTTGCTGTTGAGGATGACTTTTTGCTTTCACCTTTGAACCTTGGCATGATAGCATCATACTATTATATCAGTTACACGACAATAGAGCGATTTAGCTCTTCCCTGATCTCGAAAACAAAGTTGAAGGGCTTACTGGAAATATTGGCTTCAGCGTCGGAGTATGGATGGTTGCCGATAAGACCAGGTGAAGAGGAGTTGACAAGAAGGTTGATTAATCACCAGCGTTTCTCCTTTGAGAATCCGAAATACATAGATCCTCACGCCAAGGCTAATGCTCTTTTACAAGCCCATTTTTCTAGGCAACTGGTGGGTGGAAATCTCGCTTCTGACCAGCAAGAGGTGCTTCTTTCTGCTGTTAGGCTGCTTCAAGCAATGGTTGATGTTATTTCCAGTAACAAATGGCTTAGTCTAGCACTTCTAGCAATGGAGGTGAGCCAGATGGTGACGCAGGGAATGTGGGAACATGACTCGATGCTTCTTCAGGTTCCACACTTTACAAATGAATTGGCTAAGAAGTGCCAAGAAAATCCAGGAAAGAGTATAGAGACAGTGTTTGATTTAGTGGAGATGGAAGATGACGAGAGGCGTGAGCTCTTGCAAATGTCGGACTTACAGCTTATGGATGTTGCCCGGTTTTGTAATCGGTTTCCAAACATTGATTTGACATATGATGTGTTGAACCGTGATAATGTGATTGCTGGAGACGATGTGAGTGTGCAGGTAACCCTTGAGCGAGATCTTGAGGGTAGAACAGAGGTTGGACCTGTTTTTGCACCTAGATATCCCACAACCAAGGAAGAAGGATGGTGGCTTGTTGTCGGCGATGCAAAGAGCAACCAACTGCTGGCCATTAAGAGAGTTACCCTGCAAAGGAAGTCCAGCGTCAAGCTCAATTTTTCTGCACCTGCAGAAGCTGGAACGAGGACCTACACACTCTATTTCATGTGCGATTCTTATCTGGGTTGTGACCAGGAGTATATTTTTACACTTGATGTTAAAACGGCAATGATTAAAGAGGACTGATGTATTTTTTATTTTTTTTGTTGAGAACTTCCCCTATATGCTTGATTTATTACTGTAGAGTATAGACAAGCTAGTGGTGTTTAGTTATGTGGCCTTTTATTGTGGATCCTACCTTTGTGATTAATATATTACTATGGTCTGTGAGATGTTAAGGGCTAAGAACTCTGTTTGTCTTTCACTTGTAATTATGAAGGATTACACTGCTTTGTGTAGTTCCTGTTTATAGCTTTAATAATTGGTTTTTAAGGCTCTGGTAAGATGTCATTTTATGTTCATTTGATATCATTCTTGTGTTTCTCGCTTGGAGGTTTCTGCCTTCTCCCTTCTCCGTTTCTTGGCGTTACAAATCTTCCAGATATACAACTTAGTTTTTACCTATTTTCCTTTTCCCGGTTATCTTTGTAGTGGTATTACATTTTCAATTTCTTTGTGAAGTGGAAGCTTTTATATGGTCTTAAAATTAGTAGTAAGAAGCTGAAGAAGGTGAAAAGATAGCTCTTTTCCTGTGTTATTGTTATTGGGAAGTGAGAGAGATATTTTGCGCAAAATACGTGTTATACCACTTGTCTTTGCTTGTTTTTCTAAAAACGAGAAATAATAGTTCTTATCTCTGTTTTCCCTTCCCTGGCTCTCTCCATCATTGGTTTTATATCTGAATTCAAGGGGGCAAGAGGGAGGGTCCAACAACACGGTGTTCCTCATCTCATAAATTACAAAGGATTAAGGGTTCCAATACCACGCCTCTTGAAGCGGATAAAAAGGTGACCTAATTTATTCCATTTAACGCACTTTTGGGTATTGAGCTATGTATGAGTGTTTGTGTCTCAATAGAATGGAATTTAGCTGTCATTTATAATTTATCTTTATTCTTGTCCTGTTCATGGTGTTCTTACTTTAGACCTCTAAATATTTGCTGGATCGCTCTGCTTCTTATATTGAGAATAGCTTGTCTGTTTGACGAATTCTTTCTGCTTTAGCTTTTGTTCTGATGATTTTTTGGAATGTTTATTTGTACAATATTTTTTCAATTTCCTGATAACAATGAGGAGATACTTTTGTGGTGTATTTGTAAGGTGCTAGCTTAACCTTAACTGCTAGATAATTTGTTTTTTTTTCTCTGTTATTTTGCTATCTGAACTATAAAATGCTCCTTCTAAAGATATTATGAGTGACTGTTGAAGACCCAATTTGATACATATCATTTGACCCACATCAAGGCCCTTTTCAATCTAATAGTGTATCGTATCTCCATCTTTATCTGGTTTCCTCATGCCATTTTATCCCTCTGGGTGTCTCCCCATTATCCCCCCATACCCACCCTTTTTCCGCATCTACCTTTTCATTTCTTGCCCTTGTAATATGTGTTGTCCTCAGTTTATCTGCCCTTCCTCTGTTGTGGCACAAAGAATTGTGGCACGGTAAATCGTGATCATCTTGTACACCTTGAATCATCTATTTTATTTATATTTGATATAGAATGAAATGCTATTGCAACTAGTTTTGATAAGTATAGGGTGTTCTATTTCTCATTCTGTAACTTTGCCTCAATCAAACTAGTTGTGGTCGGCTGTATGGATTCTCTTTATATGACAAACTATGGTCACTATGGCAAGAGTGCAGTAGAAGATATTCTGCAGGAATATTCATGAATAGTGTGAAACATATTTGTCTATGCATTTGGTCTCTCAGTATAAACAAAAAGATGTAAGTGACTTGGGAATGACTTAAGAGTTTGTCCTCTTAAGCACTTACTTTGGCTTGCGTGTATGAAATACTCTTACAACAACAAAGCCCCAATTCTAAACTGGTCGGGATGTTGTATATGTATTCTTACTTACAAAAAAAAAAAAAATTGTTTGCTGGATTTTATTAAGGTGGTACTTTCTTTTCCAGGAATACTAATAACTAAAATAGGTGGTATTGCGCTTCTTCTCATTTGCTTGATCAAGCTTTTATGTATTTGATGAATAGTAGGACAATTGGGGCCATTTGTGAACTAGATTCCTGAATCTATAGAAGAGATGTAGTTTCTGCAATTGTTTGTTGGACTTGGCACTAATAGGCACTACTGATGTGTAGGAAACAATCTGAAGGTGAATTTTGACTCTGTGTAAGGTTGAACTTTGAAAACAATGGATGTGAAGGTGGAGAAGAGGACTTGCCAAGGGATGCTAAGGTTGTCAAAACATTGCTAAAAGTTAATTTCAGCTTTTCACTCATGCGTGCAGGGAAGGTTGCCATTGACCCTGATGATATCAAGCTTGCCGTTCAGCTGAAAGTTAATTTCAGCTTTTCATAACCCCTGCCACATCAGGTACTAAGTCTTATTAGATCCTTCATTCTTGTGATGGTATTCATTATTCCAAGACGTAAATGCATACCTTTATTAGGGACCTCTCAGGGGTGTGGTGAAAAGATAACCTTAGCCTTCTCTTGTCTAGGAATGATAATTAAAATAGGGACTTACTGAATCAATGGGTTATATGATGTTAACTAAAATGATAGGCTTGGAGTAAAATATGGTTCCTTTGCAACTGGAACAAACATGTTACTTTAGGGTCGTTTGGTACAATGGTGGGACATGGGGTGGGATATCCCATGAGATTAGTTATCCCACCTTCTATATGGGAGCTGATCCCACCATCCCACCATTTTAGACTAAATGTTATTTCGGGTTAGCTAATATCCCAAACCAAATATGGGATAAAGTTAATCCAAACTTTATCCTGGGATTATTATTCTTATTCCATGTACCAAACGGCCCCTAAGAGTGATGAGAAACCTTAATTCTGGGCTTGAAGTAGTACTATCACTTTACCCCAATTTTGCTGATCCTTTTTCCTTTTTGAATGTACAGTATGTGGTAATTTCACAGTTCAGCGAAACCAATTTCCTCTAACTTGAACATCTGTTGTGTCGCTTATGAACAAGCTAGAAGTGAAAATAATCATGACTGCCACTAAAATATAGCATTATTTGTGAAATGTGTACGAAAAGTTGTCAAACTTATAATTTTGACAATACCTTTTGTGGAAAATTTTCAAATTTATCTTTTCGCAATACCTTTATGGAAATATTTTTACGGATTTATAATAGTTAACCCTAGAGAGTATTCCATTCGGAGAAGAGAGAAGTGAGATTATGCAATTAGTTTAACCACTATTAGTCTTTTTAAGCTTGGAAATTATGCTTCTACTTATTATCGACTCACATGTAAAGAGTTAAAATGCAAGGTGTTCAAAACTGTTTGCGAGTGCTGTTCGTTTAATTTTGCAAATAACAGAACACAAAGGTATTTTGTATTTTATCCACCAACAAGTAATATAGGGAAAAAAACAAGAAAAAGGAGGTGGATTATGGTGGTTAATGCAAAATAATTTAATTATTTGAATCACCTCAATGCAAAATTGTTAATAGAGCACATTGGCTATAGAGGATTTTGGATGTTATGTTCTATCCTTAACTGGTAAATAGGTATTTCTTATTGGCACTTTGATCATGTGAGAAGGTACGGAAGAAAAAAAAATTTATTGATATCATCTATCAAGTGTTTTACAATAGACCTATTTATAACTTTTACACGATACGTATTCTACTCCTATTCCATGTGGGACTAGGGTTATTTACATAATTATCTAACACTCCCCCTCAAACCCGTGCATACAAATCATATGTACCGAGCTTGTTACATATGTAACTAATACGAGGACCAGTGAGGGACGTGGTGAAATATCTGCAAGCTGATTATTCGACTTCAAAAACTTTGTAGCAATATCTCATGAGAGTATCTTTTCTCTGGCAAAGTGACGATCAATCTCAATGTGTTTATTTTTCTCATGGAACACCAGATATGATGTAATATAAAAGGCAGCTTGATTATGTAAATGATGTTTTTTAATTCTTCCCCGGACAATTGTCATCAAGGGGAAAGTTAGTCAACTCATACAGACAATGTGTTCTAGTTACTGAAAAGTTAAATTGAGATTTATATGATATTGCATTGAGGGTGAGTACATTGGAGAAAAACCTTAAAAGATTTCTCTGTAACTAATCATCTTATTTGTTTTCTTTTGGTGTTTTGTTTCTTAAAAGCTTGTTTGGACTAATAGGTGGTGGAGGATTGATGTAGATCTGTAATTTGCTGTTGCTAACAGGGTCATCTATTATATTCCAACTCCTTGTCCAAATCAAATTTTTTACCAACTCTAATGCTGGTCATGACTGATGGAGTTCTTTCGCGAATTAGGTAGAAAAGAGACACAAAATTCCTCTTCTGCTTCTTCTTCTTCCTCCTCTTCTTCCTACTCTTCTTCCTGCTCCTCTTCTTCCTCTTCCTCTTCTTCCTCTTTTTCTTCCTCTTCTTCTTCCTCTTCCTCTTCTTCCTCTTCTTCCTCTTCTTCCTCTTCCTCTTCATCTTCCTCCTCTTCTTCTTCTTCCTATTCTTCTTCTTCCTCTTCTTCTTCTTCTTCTTCTTCTTCTTCTTCTTCTTACTCCTCCTCCTCCTCCTTCTTCTTCTTCCTCCTCCTCCTCCTCCTCTTCTTCCTCCTCCTCTTCTTCCTCTTCCTCTTCCTCTTCTTCTTCCTCTTCCTCTTCTTCCTCTTCTTCGTCTTCCTCTTCCTCTTCTTCCTCTTCCTCTTCTTCCTCTTCTTCTTCTTCTTCTTTTAAATCAACTATTTATACTGATTATGCTAAACACAACTTTAGAGGCTTAATCAACTATTTATATTGATTATGCTAAACACAACTTTAGAGGCTCACAAGATAAGGCAGTAGAAGAAGTCTCACTTCTAACTTTTAGTCTTAAACAGGCAGCGACAATCAGGAATGAAGTTTGAACATTGTATAGCATTACTTGAAAATCTTATACAACTGCACCAACAAATGCATAACGTGCAACTTAGGATAGTGGTTTCAAGGTATAAAAAATATTCTTAAGATACCAAGTTGCTTAAGCAGCTCGAGAGCAACTTACCTGGGTGCAGGTGGTAGAGGATTTAAACATTTGAATTTTGCATTCGTTGTGAACCCATGTGTATAGCATATCTAATGATCTCCTTGTCTGGTTAACACTAGCTTATGTCATTTAAACACTACTTCTTGCGTTTATCACCTTAAATTTCTGTCCAGTGTTAGTCGATCTTGTTTGTGCCTTTTTTCTTTTTGTGGGATAAGGTTGCTTTTGTGCTTGCTGGTATTCTGTTCTGTTGCTTCATGTCATGGTGACCCTTTTTCTGCATCTTATGCTTTTCTGAACCTGTATATTGTTGCTTTATCTTCTGTTAATTTTTGTAACTCTTACTTCTGAAAATAATCCTGCTTTTAGTTGGTATCTATGATGAGTGGCCAATAAAAAACAAAATTGGAAAAATGGAAGCTACTTTTGCTTGACAAGATTTAACTTCATTGTGCAGCTCTTTGTTGATGATTAAAAAATTAAGCAACTACTATTCCACTCAACAACATTTTTGACATGTGGATTCGGTAAGTAGAATAGATAAATTCACATAGTTGGACTACATGTGCCACTTTAGATAGCTGATTCTGACCAACTTCAGGTTGTTCCAGATAATGAAAACAGGTCCTTGCACTCCATGCAATTTAGGAATGCGATTGTTTCTAGGAATTTGATGATAAAGAGTGGTATGTTGGGAAAGCACAGAAGAAATCTGAAAGAGAGCAAGAATTGGAAAGCAAATTTGAGCAGACTGCCAAGGAGGTGGTTGATAAATACCAAGGTCTTAACTTGTATGTAAAAGATTTGGATGATACCATTGATGATGAGAAGCTCAAGGAATTTTTTATGAGTGTATATTTTCAATACTAAATTAACCAAAATAATGAACTATATAAATATGATGTAACATCTATCATCTTATTCCATATTTTCTTATAGTTATAGATGCTGCTAACATCTGGTTAACCATTTACTCCCTCGTGTGACTTGTTTTCTTCAGAAGGGCTCAATGATAAATCAAATCACTCTGTTGGCAGTACGATGTGAGGGGTGGCTGTGACCTTTGTAGTAAACAATTTTATAGCTGTGATTTTGTTTGGTGTATCCCATATGACCTCATAACTTGATAGTGCTATCATGGGG
>MDKI01288585.1:0-25501 GCA_005239505.1 Nicotiana paniculata | reverse complement strand
CGGGTTAATAGAATTCCTTACTCGGATTTCTGGTCGCAGACATCTAAAACAGAGTCAAAATTTTCTCGGTTTGGGATTTCAACAAATAAATAGTGTCCCGGAACACCGTAAAATTCCGGGTGGCGACTCTGAAAACTAAAATAAATCCCAAATCTGAATAATGTCACTTAAATTGGAAAAAACTCCCATATCCAACTCTTGGCGGAAAAAGGAGGTGTGACAAAATGTACCGGTAATTGAGTAGGAGGTTATGTTAGACACTGTTTTCCTTTATCAGATAGCTAGCTTTGTGGTTTAGTTATGACTTTGTAAATATTTGCTTTGGTGATTAATAAAATTAAATTAGTTACAGAAAAACAAGTAAAAGTTTCACATTGCGCCCTATTTAAATTTTTACCCATTTTCAAAAAATTACTTAATTTGTTCTCAATTTTAGAAGCATTAGATAAAGTACCTAGCTGTCTCCTTCCCCTCCTCTTTCTCCTTTTTCTTTTTTTCTTCTTAAATATTGTACACTAAGTATCTTTTGAATTTATAACAATTATACCAAATATTAAGAAAACTCAGATTTGGTTTGAAGGAATACAAAATCCATCTCAAAGTTATCATGTGTTGTAAGGGGAATTACATGCAGAGTGCAATAACGTAAAAATTATTGGCCAATTATCGTCTTTTGGTTACAATATTTCTCTTCAGAAAAGGAATCGTGAAACATTTTATTTAGTGCGATGATACTTCTCCAATTGCCCAATTCAGAAAAAGTGAAATTGTTAGATTATCGTTTTTTTGACAAATCGATGATTGAGGTTTGTTTTTGTTAAATAATATTTGGAACTTATTTTTAATTGAGCTCATTTAGAATAAAATTAAACGTTCAATTGTGTGTTTAATTATTGAAATTCGAAGAACAAATTACTATTTATGGGGAAAATATTGTGACTTCAGCTATAGGTGGCTGAAGTACATGCAAAAATGGTATGACTAAAGTGCATGCAAAAAAAGGCTGAACTTCAACTAGATGTGGTTGAAGTTGAAGTGTATACGAAAATACTCAACTTCAGCACTTATATGACCTACCAACATTATTTACGGATGTATAATATATGCTTAATAATTCATATATAATATTTTGTATAATTATGAGAATTAGTGTATAATATATGTATACCAATTAAAAAAAATAAAAAGTAAATCCAACCGGCTATTCGTGTAAAAATCCTTTTCGGTTTGTGCACTTCGGCCCTGGACAGAATCTTTCGGCCCAATAGATTTGATATCCGCGGACCCAGTCCTTTGTATCCTGTTGGAGTGACAACAGTCGAATAGGCTCCAAAATCAAACCCAAAAAACAATTCCCGCTCCAATTTCAAAATTGTACCCAGAGAAAGTTCCTTTTCAGGCAAGCTGACACCACTCTCCTCAAGGCTACAAGCCTTCTCATCTCCGTCGCTCTCCGGCAAAATTCTCGAAGATCTCTTTTCCGGCGAATCCGAGCTGTAAGTTCCCCTCTCTGTCTATTAATTCTCTCTCGTTCTGTAGATTTCCGAGAAAAAGCCCTAATTCATTTTTGAGCTGAGATTTAATGTTAAAATCCGATTTGTGAATCGAAATGCTATCTATACGTCTGTTTATACTGCATAAACAAATCCTCAACTTTGATTTGCTTATCACGTTTTAATGGCTACAAAAATGTAATATGGTAATCGAATATCTGAAATTGCCGTTGGAGGAAGGTAAAATAGAACAATGCTGTAAAAATGGAATACTTATTTATTGCTGATAGTATAACAAAGTGGAATATTTATTTGATTGTGTGAGTTTTACAGAAACTGGAATGAAAGGTATTAAGTTGAGAGTAGTGCAAATTTTTTGTTTCAATATTTGTTAGGACAGTTTCTATCCATTTAGCCTAGAACATGACAACATGTTATCAAAGAAGGCTATCCATGCAATACAATTGTCATAATTAGTTTTGTGCCTTTGGGTTTTTGTTATGATCATTTTCTCAGTATTTGTGACTATGCATGTTTATCAGATGCTGGCATGGTAGAGATATCTTGAATCAATAAAATTCAACCTTGCACTTTTGGATAAATCAAATAAGGGAAGATCTGATCAAGCAAGGGGTGCATCGTAAGGTTGTTTTTGGTACGAAGGAAAGTCATCTTCATGGAAAATGGTTTCCTAAATATAAGTGGTTTTCTTACTTATTTTGGGTGTTTGGTTGGTGATTCAAAATATTTTCCGGAAATCATCTGTTAAAGATTGATAGTATAGTGTGAAAATTTGATAGAGTTTTGATGAAAGTTTTTTGAGTATTAAGAGTCTAAATGTTGTTTGGAGCAAGCAACATGGAATTAGAGTCGCACTATTTGTAATGACTTCCAATGTTCCATCCATAGGTAATGAAGTCACCATTTTGATGGAAATTGTTTCCGTGGAACTTTCTGAGAACAAAAACACCAGAAAATGACTTTCTCATGAAAATATTTTCAGAAAATTGTTTTCCATCTTAGCAAACACAAAATATCTTCTCGGAGATCTCTGTAGAATATAGACCTATATTGGGAAAGTTCATGGTTGGAGGAAGTCTTGAAATTATTTTCTAACTGATTGATTTGCAGATAGTTCTTGAAATTTACATATTGTTTGGTATGGACCATTAAGTGTTTTGCATCTGCAGTAAAGCTCATCGAGGAAAGTCCTTCTGCAAAGTAATTGGGATTCTTTTGCTCTTGAATCACAACAGCAAATGTCAGAATTTCATTTTGTATTTTTTTTTCAGGTATGGCAGACCACCCACAACAGTCTCCACAGACAGCATATCCTGCTAATATTGCTGATGCAAAGTATGTTTCTGGACTTAGTACCATTCTTGTTGCCACTATCCAAGAAGCAAAAGATAGGATTTCTCAGATAGAGTATATATTCTGCAGTCAACTCTTCCCAAACTTCCAATCTAATTCTAAAAGTTTGCAGCTAATATATTCTGAGGCAAGAAACGCTGCAGAAACTTCATGGAAAGAAAAGGAAAAAGATCTGTTGCGCCAGATGGAATTTATTCAACTTGAAAAGCAGAAAGTTCTTCAAGAAAACCAGTCTCTTAAATTGGAGAACACAAAACTGTTGGATTCTGAATTGTCCTCAGCTAATCATGTTAAGGAACTCCAAAATGAGTTGAAACAGAGAACTAGTGAAATAAACGATTTAAGGAAAGCAATCCAGAGATCATGTGCGCTTCTTGAATCAAGAGCCCCACTTGTATGCAAATATGAGAACCCACAGAGAGAACTTGAAGATAGAGTTATCCTGCTTATGAAGAAACAACAAAGTTCAGCGCTTGAAGTTGGTAGGTTGCAGTTAGAACTCCAGAATAAGTCGATGGAAGTTGATGGTGGACTAGAGTTACACAATAAGCTTGTTCAATTGGCTCAATCAAAGACTTCTTCAGCAGCATATAAAGAAAAGCAACTAAAAGAATATGAACAGAAGGTGGACAAACTTCTTGCTGAGCTTGAAACAACACAAAGAAGAGTAGATAAACTCGAAGAGGAACTTAAAGAGAAGACAGCTGCAGTAGAAAAAGGAATGGAGATGCAAGAAAATTTACTACGCAAAGTTCAGTTGCTGGATGCAGAAATCATGAAGAATGAGGATTTGTTGAATCAATACAAGAATGAGAAACAACTATTTATGACCAAAGCAAAGAATCTGGAGACTGATGTTTATGATCTGCAGAAAGAACTCATGAATAAAAAGTCTGAAGTGGAGGAGGGAAGAAAGTTGCATGATCAGTTACTTCAACAGATACATTTGTATTCTTTAGAAAGGTCAAAGACAGGGCAGGAGTTGGAAGAGCTTGAGAAGGAGAACAAAAAAGTACTAGCCAAACTGAGAGATTCAGAGGAAAAGATTGATAAGCTTCAGGCAAAGCTGAGAGAGAGAAGCAAGGATTCCTCTGAGGGGATGGAATTACATGGGAAGTTACTCCATCTGATTCAAGCAAAAGAATCTGAGTTATTGGCTGAGAAGAAGAAAAAAAAGGATATGGTTACTTCTTATAAAAGTCTGAAATCGCAGTACAACTTTCTATGTGCAAGATATGGTCTTACTTCAGAGAACATGCACCTACAAAGCAAATCATCAGAACAAAGTGCATTACAGAATGACCAGAGTCCTCTAACTTCACGTGGTAAGCCTTATTCCTCTCCGGATGCTTGTGACATATAGCTAAATCTACACTCTATGCAGCATGATGTATACATTTGCTGCGCCATTCCTAGTCTAGGGGATTTCTATTTGATTCCTCCCCAAAAAGAAGCTTGATAATCTATCACCTAGTAACTGTCCACTTCTTTTTCATTCTTCCTGGTTATCTACATCGAAGATATGCCTCTGTACAAGGAAGCTCTCTGTTTTAGCAAATTCTAAGGTTAATTTAATTTCCAGAAATGAAAGGAATCGTGCTAAACTAACTTATGCCATCTTTATTAGAGGTCGAATGTAAAATTCCCAAGGCTTCTGGTTATGAACAAGAAGACAAACATGAAGTGCTGGACAATGATCAAGGAGTTAGCCTGATCCCAAGATCCAACTCTGTCTCACCTCCTACTACAAGTGCTCTTGTCGCACCTAAAAATCCTGCCAATGTCAAATCTTGCCCACCAGCTGGTACCAAGCGTCCTGTTTCTTATTGGAGGGATACCAGGTCGCATCAAAGTCGAGTTGGACCTGATCCTCATGATGATTTTCTTGATACTCCTCTGGAGAATATCAGAGGAAACCTTGGAAATTCGATGAAGGATGAAGTTCAGAATCACCCAAAACCAAATCCAAAAGACACAAAAACTGAAAACTCGGATGATGAAACTCAGGACATGAATGTAGATAACGGGCCTAAAAAGCAGCAAATGCTGCCTCCAACCAGGTCTGGTGCGACAGGCTTCAAATACATTGAACCTGTGAGAAAGAAAGCTGAACGAGAAAATTTAAAAGGGGTCGAATGCCAGCAATGTAAAAAGTTTTATGATGCTGTTCTTCCTGGTGAAGATAAGGACTCTAATGGTAATAGGCAAAACCTACGGTGTGAGCATCATGATGGAGTTTCAAGGCATCGATACAGGTATGCACCTCCTTTAACTCCTGAAGGATTTTGGAATATTGGGTTTGAATCTGAAATGTGAGCTCCTTGGAGAATTGTTTTCAGGCTCTCTACCATAGAAAATTGTGAACTACTGAAACTCTTTCTGCAATTCTGTTGTAGCAATAATGAGACTGATGAAAGGCTAGTGCAAAACTTACATCAGTTTCTATTCTGATAACCTCTCTTCCCAGTTGCAATTGTTGGTATGATCCAATCGCTTTTAGGCCCTTTAAAGTTCAAATTAGAAATTTATGAACTAGTAAAACTCATGATTCATTCTGTTTTGATGTTAAAGAGACTGATGTAAATCCAGTGCAAAAGCGGCATTGTTTTCTAATGCAAATAATGCTCTTCCAGTTGTAATTTGTTTGTATGATCCAGCCAATCAATGTATAAACAAGAAAGCATTAGAGAAACTTGATATGCAAAGCAACAAGTAGTAGCTTTATGATTTTGGGCCTTGGTATGGTTTGATATGATGGTTTTGATATGTCAAAGTTGTCAAAATATTGTCTAATTCCTGTGGCTACTGATATATTTTATTGACCAATCGCTGCACATGCATAAGCAACAATGTTTTGTCTCATTTCAGAGTACTTCGGTGACGATAAATATTAATGATAAGAAATTGGAAAACTGCTGTTACATGATCTAGTATGTCTTCATAGCAGCACAGCACAATGCTGCAAGAAAAACTGAGTGATTGATTGTGATTCGCTCCATATTTCACTTATTAGTTATAGCGATATAGCTTTGAATTGAATAAAAAGAAAGGCCATTTGAGAGCAAAGCTTGAATTGTCTTGAACAGAAGGGGTAGGCCATTTGCAAACACGGCAATGGACAAGTTTAACCTCCTTGTTTGACCCAGTTGTCTGTAAGCTCGTGCTATGATTGATACAGGTTAGGTTGCTAATGCATTGCACTGTTTTTGAATTTAAAGATGCAGGATACTAAAACACTGGAAATTCTCTTAGGGTTTGTTTGGAAAGCCACCATGTAATTGGAATTGGTGTCATTAGTAGGATAGTAAATTAGTAATTACACATCCTAGTAATTGCACTATTTACGACGACTTGTTTAATTGTCATAGTGTAATTACAGTGTAATTATAAGTTTACTGTTTGGTTGCACAAGTATATTTACACAGTTAGATTAAATTTTAAATGAAGTAATTATCAAAACTTAAAAGTTAATATAATAAATATATGCCTATAAATTTTTATAATTATAAATGATATTATAATCGGTGTTTAAGATGTATATTTCTTCGTGAATATACATTAATTTGTGTGTGTGTGTGTGTGTGTATATATATAAAATATTCTTTTCATTTTCTTTTCAAATTAATAATATTTTATTTAGACACTTACAAAAACAATAAACAGACGTTTTGTAAGAACATCATGGAATTCATATTTGATAACGTAAATTAATATTTATAAATACAATGTCATAACATTATTCAAATGTTTGACAAAACTAATCTATCAATTCTAACTAAAATACGAACAACATGCAATGTGAGCTAGTACTACTAAAACAAGTAAATTTGAACCATGAATATAACATAATTTCAAAATCCAAAAAAAATAAATAAAATAGTTTAGCATATGTCAAATTCCAACATAGTAATAGTAAGTTCCACTTCAACTTAAGATTACGAAACATAATAAGTTTATAACTACATTCAACAATGAAATTCCACTTTAATTACATCACTCATTCCATGCCAAGATTGTTAATGACTCATTATTTTTAATATTAGGAGGTGTAGTTTCAAAAAATAGAATAATAAAATAAATAATAAAAAAATATAAGCAATTACATGGAATTACAAGAAATAAAGGTAGAGAAATAAATAGTGTACAAAGAAAATATATTTTAAAATTTTAAAAGAAATTAAAACGTAAACATAAAATAAAATAAAATAATAGAAATAAAAAGTTATAAAGAAAGTAAATTAAAATAAAAATAAAAAGGAAATAAACTAAAAAACAATATTGTAATTACCACCAATTCTCACCTCCCCTTGAGAATTAAATAATGTAATTACACCCCTCCAATTATACCAAATTCCGTGCTGATCAAGTAATTACTTGACCAAACAAACATGTCAAACTGTGTAATTACACCCAAATCCAAATTTTAGGTGGCTTTCCAAATAGACTCTTATATTTAAATTATTTACTTATTTGCTAGTTATAAATAGAAACTACATGTAGATGAACAATTGAAGCAAAAACCCAACCTCCTGCTTGATTTAGCTTGTCAGATGACCTAGCCAAGTCTTGTTTAAAGTTGATTTTGTCAAACTCGTTCCAACTCGAGCTTAATCGCTGTAGTGGGAGCATTTTGGTTTTGAACTTGTGGCTTGAGCAGGCAGGGATGGCAAGTAGGGCGGTGCGGGTGCGGGGGTGCGGGTTTAAGACTATGCGGGGTGGGGCGGTGTGGTGCGGTGCGGTGCGGGTTTAAAGCTATGCGGGGAGGGACGGGGCGGATGTGGGGCGGGTTGACATAATAATTTAAAAGATTCATGCAGTGCTGGTTTATGCGGGTTTGCACAAGTTTTCTGGTTTCGACCAATTGTATATTTTACAAATTATCTGGTAAGACATGAGCAAGGTCTATGACAAACCTTAAAGACCATATTATCTGTTTAAATATTTGATATGTAATATAAACAAAAATAAATGATTTATAACTTTTTTTTCAAATTCACCTTTTAGTGAAATGTTAATTAAGTTAGATATTTTGAAAGAAAAGAAAAAAGTTAGACCGGAAATATAAAATGTAGTTTGACAAAATTAAGATTATTAACATTTTTCACTTAAAAATTATCTAGCGAAGGTCACTTAAAAAAGTATACGACATAGTAGCAGCCAACCTGAATTTTTTGATTGACCAAATAAGGTCTGCCGAGCAACGCTCATTGTTACTCAATAAGAAAATGAACTATTCTAATTGATCAAATAAGGCCTGCCAAGGAATCCTCAGTACTAATTGAACAATTCAATACATGAGCAACAAAAAAATATTCATTCTTTGGTTGATGAAATTAGAAATCCAGCCAAAAAAAATAAGCAATAAAAGAACAAGCAAAATAACAAAATACGGGGCAGGTGAACGCGGGTATGTGTGTGGAGCGGGTGCATGCGGATGCAAATGCTATGCGACGCAGGTTAAAAACTTTACGGGTTTGCCTCGCAACCGCACCGCACCATACCGTTTGCCATCCCTATGAGCAGGCTCATTGGATTGTGAAGCGATCATTCAAAATAGTACTCCACTAAACTTGTTTTCAGCTTTTGCACCTCTGTGCATGTAACATGGAGTGAATAACTTCTTCAAGTTAATTAGTTGTTGAGAACAACTGCTAGTTTAGTAATTGGGACAGTTTATGGGGGCAATAATATAGAAATTCCCAAATTATTGCTGTCCAAATAGGTGCACATGCAAGGATGTTAGCGCGCTTAAAAAGTATGCTAGTCCCAAAGGCGAAATTAGGAATTTACTTAAGGGTATTTAAATTTGAAAGAAGTGAAAAAAACCCCGATAAATAGTGTTCAATATGTATTATATATCTCTAAAACGTAATATTTTATCTGCATACACGATGGAATTTTTTGACGAATGATGGTCCCTTTGTAACTATGTGGCTTCGCCACCGGCTAGTCATATTCTACCTAATCCTTTCCAAAGTCATGAAAATAAGTAGCCTTTATTTTATCAAGATAGACTTGTGGCACCCAAGACCCGGCCTAATTGTCAATGAGGTGGAATAAGAATAGATGGTTTCTTTCTATCTATTTAAACCGGAGTTACTTGACAGGTGAGAGGTACTGTATAGAGGTGGGCATCGGTCGGTTCGGTTCGATTTTGAACATTATCGATTTTGTCTATCGGTTATCGGTTTACAAATATCATAACCCGATAACCAAACCGATAAGATATTAGTTATCGGTTATCGATCATTATCGGTTCGGTTATCGGTTTACTAAGAAATCAAACTGCCACAAGTTTGTTGTATACAATACCATAGTTGGTCACTTGGTCTGTCAAGTAAAGATCTTATAACAGGCATCATAGTAGGCACTTTTATACACGTTTAACGAGCCTCAAATAGTGGCCTGTAACATTCACTGCTTTTTACTAGTAATTTGGGCCTGAACATTCATAAACAAGTAAATAAAAGAAGAAAAGTCACTACAAGCGCAATATTTGTGGAGTACAAAATCAGAGTGTAAATTTACAGTCTTCACAATTTAAGAAACAAAAGTACTACTACTTGCAACTAAACTTCAATAACCAAGCACAAAAAAGAACAAGCAGTTGCCTTCAAAGTCATTCTATACTAATTTGGACATCTGTTGACTACAACCTGGAGTAGGGTATTTGCGGGCTGCGGCGGAAACAATAGAGAGTTTGAGACTAGCGGACAACTGAACTATTGAAGAGGGAATTATGGAAATAAAACTCTAGTATATACTTAAGGGTAAATTAGTAAATTAGTTCATTCTTATTGGATTATCGATTTTTACCCAATAACAAAATTGCAAACTGAACCTGAATCGATAACCCAAATTTTTTTTTACCCCGTTACTGAACCGTTAAACCGATAATCCAATAAAAAATTAACGGTTCAGATTATCGATTTTAGCCGATATATGCCCACCCCTGGTACTGCATACTGTGGAATAGAAATGTGCTCAAGGTGACTCATACACTACCATTATTAATAGAAAATTAAGATGGACTTATGTTCAAGGCAGACGTCTGACGAATATTTTAACTAACTTTATCTTTTGCGGTAGATCTTAAGCATAGTTGAGGTGCATTTTTATGATGGCGAAATTTAGGCAGTGCCATACTGCCATTTTATGTGCAATTCTTGTTGGCTACTTTAAAAAACCGGTAAATCTTTCCCATCTCTAATGGTATAATAACACGAGATGTGCGGTTGTGATCATAACGGGTATAAGTTTGCAATTCGCTCAAGCTGTACCTATCATTTACGGGTAAAATCGAGCTCACTGCATGACTCGACTCCCCGGTGAGTTAAACGGAGCAGTAACGTGACCGTAATGGATTGGAGTCAGAACGAGGAGCCCTTCGTATCAGGGCTCGATCAAAACACATGCCCTCGGGAATATCAGGGCCCTATCCTCCGGGTCCGATTTGCGGATTGAGACTTTGGAGAGCATTACGAAACAACTGCACACGACTAACAAAGGGTCGTGATGTCTGTGCCTAACTGGATATCACAACATGAATCTCGGCCCATGTCGACAGAAACTCAGTGATTAGCGAAACGGAAGATTTTTACCTTTTTTAGAATTGTATTTAGGGTAAAACTCCCCTAATATATAAAAGGGAAAGCTTATTATTCAGAGCACACATTGTAACACGCATATCAAGGCAATATACTCTTATTCTCTCTGTTATTCAAAGTTCTTGCTTTTGTTCATCAATTCTTCATTAGCGTGAGTCCGAGATCAAAGGCACGCATTTCGTTAAGCGGTTACTGAGTCCATGATCACTCTTCCTATTGGTTTGACAATTTATTACATCTTTTATCTGTTCAATCTAACACCATTTACCATTTGTATTGAATTAATCGACATATCTTTTAAACCACATATATATTCAATTGTTATATGTTTTCGAGGGTAAACAGTTTGGCGCCCACGGTGGAGCTAGGGATAATAGTGGTAATTTGATACAAATTTTCATAACACACTCTATTTTACACTTGTTCTTTGAAATTTTAATTTCAGGTCAAATTAAAAATGTCGAACTCTCAATCTGCTCCTTTGAGCGTTAGTGCGAGTCTGGCCACCAGGGTGAGAACAACAATGTGGTACCCACCAACGAGGAGCCCCCTATTGACCCCAATGGAGTTCCAGTCGCGGACCCGATCGATGCAAACTCGCATGTAACTCACATGCAAGGCAATATACTCTTATTCTCTCTGTTATTCAAAGTTCTTGGCTTTATTCATCAATTCTTCATTAGCGTGAGTTCGGGATCGAAGGCCGGCAGTTCGTTAAGCGGTTACTGAGTCTGAGATCACTCTCCCTATTGGTTTGACAATTTATTACGTCTTTTAATCTGTTTAATCTAACGCCATTTATCATTTTGTATTGAATTAATTTGCATATCTTGTAAACCACATATAAATTCAATTGTTATCTGTTTTCGTGGGTAAACAGTTTGGCGCCCACAATGGGGCTAGGGATAATAGTGGTAATTTGATACAAAATTCCATAACACACTCTATTTTTTTTAGCAAATATACCACTAGGCAGGCTGCCTAGTGGCTAATATATAAATAAAATCCGTCAAAATCTTACAAGATGTCCAAACCAAAATAGAAGTTGCATGAAGCTACTAGCTACTAAAAAGATAGAAAAACTAAAGTCTAATGAACTAGCTATTACAACAAAATAAGCTAAGTGCTTCCTTCTCCTGTCAGTGTATGTGAATTCAATTTCCAGTGGTAAATACCAAGCAACACCTATCAAGCTCTCACCAGGCACCAAGGTTTACTGTCCATAGGCTAAAATGAATTCCAAACATCTCCACCATAGAGTTAAAGACAATATAGTCTTCCAAGTGTAGCTACTATATGATCTCCATATGCAGTATACTGAGTTTGTCCAAGTATTAATCATATGCGCACTCATCAAATTAACATGTAAAAGTACCTAGCTTTAGGCAGGCCTTGCAAGGCAAAAGCCAGGCTGAGGCTGGCTTTAGGAAGGCCTTGCAAGGCAAAATCCGGGCTGGGGCTGGCTTTAGGCTGGCCTTGCAAGGCAAAAGCCAGGCTGGGACTGGCTTTAGGCAGGCCTTGCAAGGCAAAAGCCGGGCTAGGGCTGGCTTTAGGCTGACCTTGCAAGGCAAAATCCGGGCTGGGGCTGGCTTTAGGCTGGCCTTGCAAGGCAAAAGCCGGGCTGGGGCTGACTTTAGGTGTCACGCCCCAAATTCGAGGGACGCGACCCGCACTCGACCGGGTGACCCCCAGTCAAGCGAACCTAATTTGCCTTTTCCACCCAACACGTTTCCCCGTGTTTATAACATACATTATTTATTAGGAACAATGAGACAAGCTTAAAAGTGCGTGATTACCACATTAAGTCCAATTCATGCATATTAGATACGCCACTTTCTGATATGGAACACGATTACAAATACATACAATCACTACCCAAAATATACATATGCACCCACGTAGTGTCTACAGAACATTTAAGAGTACTAGGGACTTATACAATAGTTTCCGGCAACAAGGCCCCAGCTATACCTTACAATACATAATACACTCAAAAAGAGAAGGCCCGAACTACACATGGCCCCGAGAGGAAATGGGGCTCACCAGCACATCTGAGAAGGATGAAGAGAAGGCACCACTAACGGCTGAGCAACCTGCTATGGATCCACCTACATCCATATAAAAGATGTAGCGCCCCCGGCAAAAGGGACGTTATTACTGTAGAATAGTACTAGTATGTATAAATAAACTTTATCCCAAGTGCAATCAAGCAATACACACTTAAGGAGAAATAATAGAACCAATTAATAGATGCACGTAGAAGGACACAACCAAAATCAAACAAGATGCACAATCTCTCCTTTTTCCCTTTCAACATCATCATATTCAAGAGCTCATAGCTTTTCATTTCAGCAGTGATAACGATCACATTTCATTCTTATTACCTCGACCACCCTTATTACCTCGGCCACCCTTATCACCAAATCCCATCATCCTTATTACTTCGTGTTGCGGTGCGCAAACCGACCTCGCCTGGCAATTTTAATTCACAGCAGAATCACAAACAATTTCATCACAAGAATCACCAATTCAAGGAATACAAATTCATATCAACGACTCATTTGTTGGGGCCCAAGGCACCATAACATCTATCAAGTAGAAATTTCATGAACACGGTGCTGCCACATTCGCTCAATTCAGTTACCTTGTTTCACAATACTCTTTCTTTTCATTACTTTCCACGTATGGCTTTCAGCTATTTTACACATTCCCACATTATCAATCTTTCGTTCATTGCCCATCAAGCACCTTTTACAACTTCATACATCACAGTAGCATGACAATCAACCAGGAAGAATCAGAGAATAAAGTTTCACGTCTTAACACGTTTGAATAGTAAATTCACATATTTCCAAACAAGGTACACATACCACATACTCGGACCCAACAAGAGGATTCTACGAAGGTTAAAGTTATCCATACATACCTGGGGTTGAAATCCCTTTTCAACTTTTACTCACAAATCACCGGACCGACTAGTACCGTCAATCTAGTTCACAGTTAAACATAACTCAGAATTGGAAACCATGCATGCAATTTGAACCCTTTTCAAGCATTTATCAACTACTATGTGACTCCCCCTTTAGATTGCCAACCCCTTATTTGTGAACTTTAGCCCAACCCGCTTCCTCTTACTAGATTATGGATATTAATGATCATGCATGCGAGGTATAAACTTATATTTTCAAGAATCAATTCATGAGAGTCCCCCTTTTGTTTAAAATCGGAAAACTAATGAAAAGGGGTTTGGGGATTCTTACCTGTTAGAATGAAGAAGATGATTACTCGAAATTTCCAAGCATGAGTGACTTTGAAAATCTAATTGGTAAAGATAAAGCTTTCTCTCTCAAGAACCCTCTCTCCCCTATCTCTAATTTTGTTCAGAAAATGGTTAAAATGAAAGGGAGGGGTGTTTTAATGAACCGGGGTCGGGTTTTAAAAATTAGAAAAATAGGGCCCGACACAAGAATGCGGTCAGGAATGCGATCACATTCCTGACATGCGGTTCGCATATTTGACCGCACAATGGCCCTCAATATGGGCCAAAAATCCAGAGCACACTGCCCCGGTATGCGACCAATTGTGCGGTCCGCATACACATTATGCGATCGCATACTGGACGGGGTAGTTGACTTCAAATGGGGCAGCATTCTGCCTAGGTATGCGACCATTATGCGGTCCGCATACACGTTGTTCGATCGCATAGTGCGTCGCATAATACCTACTTTCTGGAAAATTACATTCTTTAAGTCTCGGGGTACTTTTTACTCAGTTTAGGTCCGTTTTAAAAATTTCCACAATAAAAACAGCTCGGGGACTCATTCGGCATTATTTTAAAACGAGAAAATGTTACGGGTCTTTACATCCTCCCCCCTTAAAATCATTCGTCCTCGAATGAGTGTTTTGGAAATCGATTAATTTTTAAAGCATGACATGCAACTTCTAGATTTTCACTAACTTCAATATTTCAGATTTTTTTTGCTAGAGTTCCCTTTGTAACTAGACCTACTTACCTGTCAGAGAGGCCCCGAAACGCATTTCCAAACACCATTACACAGTTTTAAATCACCCAATAACTCACACACAACGTTGTTACCTCAACAATTGGAAATTATTCAATCATTTTGTCAACTACACATAGTCCTTTCTTCTCACACCACAAATTTGCACATGATTCACATTTTTGCACATAACTGGGTCGCTTTAATGAGTCCTATACAATCCAATCACCTCAATACACTATATTCATTTCAATTAATCTTTACCAACCTATACTACTATTAATCATTTGTCTAACACATACGTTCCACAAAACTTTCATTTACCTCAAGGGTTGCACACTACCCCAATTAGAACAACGAGTCCGGTTTTAACACACATTGGGAAATTACAGCAATAAGACAACTAGGGGAAGATGGGGTGATCTTGCACATAACTGAACGTAAATTTAGAGGAGAGGGTTCTGACTACTAGACTTGTTCAAATAAGTGGGGATATCTTTCTTTTATCTCATTTTCCGCCTCCCACGTGGCTTCCTCAACGCGCTGACTTTGCCACAATAGCTTGACTGAAGTAATTTCTTTGTTCATCAATCTACGGACTTGTCTATCAAGAATAGAAACCGGAACCTCTCATATGATAATTCTTCATTAACCCCAATGGTCCCAACCGGCACGATGACTGCTGGATCTCCAACCACTTTCTTCAACATGGACACGCGGAACACCGGGTGCACTAACGACAATTCGTGGGGTAACTCCAACCTATAAGCCACTTGCCCTATCCTTTGAGCAATCCGATATGGCCCGACATACCTTGGGCTTAATTTCCCTTTCTTCCCAAACCGCATCACCCCCTTCAGGGGAGATACTTTCACGAATACCCAATCATCAACTTGGAATTCCAATTCCCTTCGACGAACGTCCGAATAGGATTTTTGACGGCTCTGAGCGATTTTCATCCTCTCTCGAATGACTCTGACTTTCTCCAATGCCTGGTGCACAAGATCTGGCCCTAACAATTCTGCTTCACCAACCTCGAACCACCTAATCGGATATCTACACCTCCTTCCATACAATGCCTCAAATGGGGCCATCTGAATACTAGTGTGAAAGCTGTTATTGTAACCAAATTCGATAAGCGGTAGATGATCATCCCAACTACCCTTGAAATCCAACACACAAGCCCGTAACATATCTTCAAGCGTCTGAATAGTTCGCTCTGCCTGACCATCAGTCTTCGGGTGGAAAGCTGTGCTGAGATTTACCTGAGTACCCAAGCCTTGCTGAAATTTCCTCCAAAAATTAGCTGTGAACTGGGCCCTCGGTCTGAAATGATAGAAACTGTAGTACCATGAAGCCTGACTATTTCCTTGGTATACAACTGAGCGTACTTTTATGCAGTATCGGTGGACTTGACTGGCAAGAAGTGAGCTGATTTCGTGAGTCGATTCACTATCACCCAAATCGAGTCGAACTTACGCTGAGTGCGAGGTAACCCTACCACTAAATCCATGTTGATCATTTCCCATTTCCACATTGGAATTTCCATAAGCTGAGTCAACCTACCAGGCCTCTGATGCTCGGCCTTCACCTGCCGACAATTCGGACATTTAGACACAAAGTCCGCCACACCTCTTTTCATACCGCTCCACCAATAGATTTCCCGGAGATCTTGATACATTTTCGTGGAACCTGGGTGCACGGAATACCTGGAATTGTGAGCTTCCGCCATCACCCTCTCCCGAAGATTATCCACATTAGGAACACATAACCTTCCCTGGCACCGCAAAACACAGTCATTGCTCCCAAGCAGAAATGCCGAGATCTTGCTATTCAAAACTGCCTCCTTCAACTGCGCCAATGCTGGATCCATAAACTGCTTTTCCTTGACTTCCGCTACAAGCGATGATTCCGCCCCATTATGCACCATGAACTTCCCCTCGTCTGAGGTCGAGAGACAGACCCCCAGACTAGCCAACTTACAAACCTCCCGAGCCGACGACCTTTGATCTTTCTCCAACTGAACCAGACTACCCATAGACTTGCGACTGAGAGCGCCGACCACTACATTTGCTTTCCCTGGATGGTACAGAATGTTCATATCATAATCCTTAAGAAATTCTAACCACCGCCGCTGCCTTAAATTTAATTCCTTCTGCCCGAACAAATATTGGAGACTCTTGTGGTCTGAGAACATGTCCACATGGACCCCATACAAATAATATCGCCAGATTTTTAATGCAAACACATTTTCCGCGAGTTCTAAATCATGCGTCGGATAATTCTTCTCGTGATTCTTGAGTTGCCTGGAATCATAGGCTATAACCTTCCCGTGTTGCATCAACACACATCCCAAACCAACCTTAAAGCATCGCAATAAACCACAAATCCCTCCGTGCCTTATGGCAAAGTTAACACCGGTGCTGAAGTCAATCTTTATTTCAATTCCTGAAATCTCTTCTCACAAGCATCGGACCATTGGAACTTAGTTGCCTTCTGCGTCAATTTAGTCAATGGGGAGGCGAGGGTAGAGAACCCCTCCACAAACCTCCGATAATACCCGGCTAGACCCAAGAAACTGCGAATCTCTGTCGGGGTCGTCGGTCTAGGCCAATCCTTTACTGCTGTGATCTTCTGGGGGTCAACCTTAATCCCTTCTCTGGAAACAACATGACCCAAAAATGTAACTGACTCCAACCAAAATTCACATTTTGAAAACATGGCATACAATTGGTGCTGATGAAGAGTCTGCAGAACTGCTCTGAGGTGATTAGCATGATCCTTCTGACTTCATGAGTGGACAAGGATGTCATCAATAAAAACAATCACGAAGGAGTCAAGAAACGGTTTGAAAACCCGATTCATAAGATCCATGAAAGCCGCTGGAGCATTGGCTAGTCCAAAGGACATTACCAAAAATTCAAAATGGCCATAACAAGTTCTGAAGGCGGTCTTAGGAATATTCTGCTTTCTGATCTTCAACTGGTGATACCCTGACCGTAAATCAATTTTGGAGAAGAACCTCGCACCCTGCAATTGGTCGAACAAATCATCTATCCGAGGCAGTGGGTACTTGTTTTTGATAGTGACCTTGTTGAGTTGCCGATAGTCAATACACATCCGAAGCGACCCATACTTCTTCCTGACGAAAAGAACCGGAGCGCCCCATGGCGACACACTCGGCCGAATGAACCCCTTCTCTAATAAGTCTTTCAACTGCTCTTTTAACTCCCTCAACTCTGCTGGCGCTATTCTATACGGTGGAATAGATATTGGCTGCGTATCTCGCAATACATCAATCCCGAAATCAATCTCCCTATCTGGCGGAATCCCTGGAAGCTCTTCCAAAAACACTTCAAGAAACTCATTCATGACTGGAACAGACTCGGGGGAAGATACTTCTGAAGTGGTGTCTGCAACCCGGACCAAGTGATAAACACACCCCTTTTTAATCATCTTCGAGGCCTTAAGGTAGGAAATAAACCTACCCCTTGGCACCACACCATTCCCTTTCCACTCAATAACTAACTCGTTAGGAAACTCTAGTCTCATAATTCTGGTTCGGCATTCGAGTTTAGCAAAGAACGAGTAAAGCCAATCCATCCCCATGATAACATCAAAATCTACCATCCCAAGTTCGATGAGATCGACCGTGGTATCTCGACCACACACCGTGACAGCACAATTCCTATAGACTCGCGCGACTGTAATGGAATCACCAACCGGAATCGACACAGAGAACGAGTCATTAAGCTGTTCGGGTTCTATACCAAAACTTGAAGCAATAAATGGGGTAACATAGGACAAGGAGTATCCCGGGTCAATAAGAGCATAAGAATCAAGGGCTTGGACAGTAAGAATGCCTGTAACAACATCTGGGGAAACCTCCGTACTCTGGAGACCACTCAAAGCATAGAACCGGCTGGGCCCACCTCTACCACGAGCCCTACCTCTAACTGTACCACGCCCTACTGGAGCTGGAGGACGTACTGAAGATGCGGTGACCGAAGAACCGGACGGCTGGGCAAAATTACTACCCATGCCCTGATTGGGCGCACGACAATCCCGCTGAATATGACCTCTCATCCCACACCCGTAGCATACGGTTATATACAGGTAACAAGACTCGGTATGGAACTTCCCACACTTAGGGCACAGAGCCCTACTCTGCTGCTGGAACCTCCCTCCTGGATGACCGGACTGATGGGTTCCCCTGCTACCCAATCTTGGCCCCCAGTGATTGCTTTGCTGATAATGAGGCACTGATAGCGGTGCACTAGATGAGGACTGAGCATAAGACTGGGATGGCCCTGATGGTCCTCTCCCCTGAACTGGTCTCCCTCCCCCAACAGAACTCCCCGAGTGGCTCGCTGACCGGGCCCTGCTGATACTCTCCCTTTACAACCTTATCTTCAATTCTATAGCCTCCGTGGCCTGGGTGAATCCCACTGTCTTACCATAATTCATGTATGAGTGCAAGGCAGCTGTAGCAGCTTCATTCACAACCAAGGGATTGAGGCCCTGAACAAACCGTCGAACTCTGGCATCCATAGTCGATACCAACTGAGGAGCGTACTTGGACAACCTCACGAATTCCATGTGGTACTCCCACACACTCATACTACCCTACTTGAGAACCTCAAACTCCGTAGCGCGGGCTGCCATAGTCTCGGCAGGCAAGAAGTGATCCATAAAAGCATCAACGAACTCATCCCATCTCGCCGGAGGACTTCCCTCCCCACGGGAATCCTCCCACATCTCGAACCAGGAATATGCTGCTCCCCTCAACTTGTAAGATGATAAATCAACCCCCTCTGTCTCTATGGCCTTCATAACCCGAAGCGTCTTGTACATTTCATCTAGAAAGTCCTGCGGATCAACCTCTGGATCAATACCTGAGAACTCTGGAGGGGCCAACCGCAAAAACTGGTTGACTCTAGAACCGGCGGAATCTCCCTGTTCGCTAGGGGATGTAGGATCAACACGAGATCTTTGGGCCTGAGTGACCACTAACTGGGTCAACATATGAATAGCTCCCCTGAGGTCCCCATCGGAAGCACCGGCGGGAGGGGTTGTAGCACCCTCCGTTGTAGCAGGAATAGAAACACTCTGAGATGGAACAGGTAGGCCAGACGGATTCAGGGTCGGGGATTCGCTCCCAAACGCACCATCGGGTACAGAAGTTATGACCACACTTGGGGCGCCATTGGCCTCTAGGCCGAGTCGAGCTCTCTTCCTTGGTGCCATTACTGAAAATTTTGGAACAGAGCACGAGTTAGGCAAGAATATTCTCACTTTCCACTTCACCGCACGATACAGAGTGACAATAATAAGGGTGTTTCCTAAATGTCCATGTAACCCCCAAATTATAGATGTGGTCGACAACACACCGATAAGAAGGGCTCTACTAGACACGGTTTCAAGACATCCTAGGATATTTTAAACCATAGGCTCTGATACCAAGTTTGTCACGCCCCAAATTCGAGGGACGCGACCGCCACTCGACCAGGTGACCCCCAGTCAAACGAACCTGATTTGCCTTTCCCACCCAATGCGTTTCCCGGTGTTTATAACATACATTATTTATGAGGAACATTGAGACAAGCTTAAAAGTGCGTGATTACCACATTAAGTCCAATTCATGTATATTAGATACGCCACTTTCTGATATGGAACACGATTACAAATACATACAATCACTACCCAAAATATACATATGTACCCACGTAGTGTCTACGGAACCTCTAAGAGTACTAGGGACTTATACAATACTTGTCGGCACCAAGGCCCCGACTATACCTTACAATACATAATACACTAAAAAGGAGAAGGCCCGAACTACGCATAGCCCCGAGAGGAAATGGGGCTCATCATCACAGCTGAGAAGGATGAAGAGAAGGCACCACTAACGGCGAGCTGAGCAACCTGCTATGGATCCACCTATATCCATATAAAAGATGTAGCGCACCCGACAAAAGGGACGTTAGTACTGTGAAATAGTACTAGTATGTATAAAATAAACTTTATCCCAAGTACAATCAAGCAATACACACTTAAAGAGCAACAATAGAACCAATTAATAGATGCACGTAGAAGGACACAACCAAAATCAAACAAGATGCACAATCTCTCCTTTTTCCCTTTCAACATCATCATATTCAAGAGCTCATAGCTTTTCATTTCAGCAGTGATAACGATCACATTTCATCCTTATTACCTCGGCCACCCTTATTACCTCGGCCAACCTTATCACCACAACCCATCATCCTTATTACTTTGTGTTGCGACGTGCAACCCGACCCCGCCTGACAATTTTAATTCACAACACAATCACAAACAATTTCATCACAAGAATCACCAATTCAAGGAATACAAATTCATATCAACGACTCATTTTTTTGGGCCCAAGGCACCATAACATCTATCAAGCAGAAATTTCATGAACACGGTGGTGCCACATTCGCTCAATTCAGTTACCTTGTTTCACAATACTCTTTCTTTTCATTACTTTCCAAGTATGGCTTTCAACTATTTTACACATTCCCACATTTGAGCACATTATCAATATTTCGTTCATTTCCCATCAAGCACCTTTTACAACTTCATACATCACAGTAGCATGACAATCAACCAGGAAGAATCAGAGAATAAAGTCTCACGTATTAACACGTTTGAACAGTCAATTCACATTTTTTCAAACAAGGTACACTTACCACATACTCAGACCCAACAAGAGGATTCTACGAAGGTTAAAGTTAGCCATACATACCTGGGATTGAAATCCCTTTTCAACTTTTACTCACAAATCACCGGACCGACTAGTACCGTCAATCTAGTTCACAATTAAACATATTCAACTCAGAATTGGAAACCATGCATGCAATTTGAACCCTTTTTAAGCATTTATCAACTGCTATGTGACTCCCCCTTTAGATTGCCAACCCCTTATTTGTGAACTTTAGCCCAACCCGCTTCCTGTTACTAGATTATGGATATTAATGATCATGCATGCGAGGTATAAACTTATATTCTCAAGAATCAATTCATGAGAGTCCCCCTTTTGTTTAAAATCGGAAAACTAATGAAAAGGGGTTTGGGTATTCTTACCTGTTAGAATGAAGAAGAAGATGATTACTCGAAATTTCCAGGCCTGAGTGACTTTGAAAATCTAATTGGTAAAGATGAAGCTTTCTCTCTCAAGAACTCTCTCTCCCCTCTCTCTAATTTTGTTCATAAAATGGTTAAAAATGAAGGGGAGGGGTGTTTTAATTAACTGGGGTCGGGTTTTAAAAATTAGAAAAATAGGGCCCGACACAAGAATGCGGTCAGGAATACGATCGCATTCCTGATATCCGGTTCGCAGATCTGACCGCACAATGGCTCTTAAGATGGGCCAAAAATCCAGAGCACACTACCCAGGTATGCAACCAATTGTGCGGACTGCATACACGTTATGCGATCGCATACTGGACCACATAGTTGACTTCAAATGGGGCAGCATTCTGCCTAGGTATGCGACCATTATGCGGTCCGCATACACGCTGTGTGATCGCATAATACCTACTTTCTGGAAAATTACATTCTTTAAGTCTCGGGGTACTTTTTACTCAGTTTAGGTCCATTTTAAAATTTTCCAAAATAAAAACAACTCGGGGACTCATTAGACATTATTCTAAAACGAGAAAATGTTACAGGTCTTTACATTAGGCAAGCCTTGCAAGGCAAAAGCCATGCTGGGGATGCCTTTAGGTATGCCTTGCAAGGCAAAGGACAGGCTGGGGATGGCTTTAAGCAGGCCTTTCAAGGAAAAAGCGAGGCTTGAGGCATACTCAAGCGTTAGAAACTGTGCATTTTTGTCATCTTGTAAGCTCAGATCCTTCCCTTCCAGAACCTTTAATGTCGATATCATTGTAGAAATTTCTAAATTATACTTAGATTGAGCATGAAACCATGCTAATACCACTGAGAAATGATTCAACAATCTCCAGAGATACAACATAACAGGTTCAACCTTTCCCTTAATATTTGAACATATCCGAAGTAGAATAAATTGCACCATCCAATACCTGCTTATCACATTGGTCATGTACAATATGAAAGCACCCCTAGAATGAGCATGTGACCATGCTAATACCACTGGAAAGTACCTTAATATCATACATAATGAGACATCAAAGAAACATGCAGGTATGTGCAGATTCCAATACTGTGAAGCCATCAGTATGAGGCTCTTCTCTTTGCTATTCTAACCCTAATGTTAGGAGTTTGAGACTTGTCTAAATTAATCAACCTCCTCCCTGCACTAGGCAGTTCAGAGAATGAGTGAAACTCAGATGTACCTACAAAAGAAAGCACAATGTTAGCTATAAAATATGCCACTGAGTTACCTTCTCTAAAAACATGTTGAAAGATCACATTGAAGTTGCCCTTCATCTATATAATTCTCTTCACATCATTTGCAATTACCCAAGGAGGGTCACATTCCCCTTCTATCACTTTCTTCATCACTAATAAATTTGTCTCCAATATGATAGGGTGAAGATCATGCTCCACACAGTATTCCAATCCTTGAAGAATAGCCTTAGCTTCAGCCACCACATTAGTTTTCACCCCCAAGTATACTGCCCTTGCATACACCACATCACCTTCATCATTCCTCACACAAAAGCCTAATGAGCTAGGACCAGGATTTCCTTTTGAGGCTCCATCAGTATTGCATTTGTACCAACTATGAAAAAGAAGCTTCCATGTTACTCTTGTAGTGATCAATATAGGTTTATATCCTTCAAAATATTGAATTATGTGTGGCCATAACAATGGAATATCAGGCATCCAAGCATACCTCACCCTTGCCAATTGATGCAATGTCCTATTGATCTCATGAATCACCCTATTTGTGGACACTGAACCCCCATGTTTACCTGCATTTCTTCTCTTCCAAAGCTCTCAAGTGATAATAGTTGGTACTGCTTGAAACAATGGCTTTAACTTTGGACAACATTGAGCATACTACCAATGCCTTATAACCTGCTTCAATTGAATCAATGGCACAATAATTCCAGCAGCCCCCATGAACAAGTTCCATACTTTAGAGGCAGTAGGACTTATGACAAATATATGCTCAATAGATTCCTCTTGGGTTTGCTGGCAACACCAACACCTAGACATCACTATTTGCCCTTGCCTTCTCCACATGTCAGCAATGACTATTTTCTGCCTCCACAATCTCCACAAGAAGAAGGATATATTGAATGGTACGCCTTTAATCCACATTAAATTGAATTCCTGATTAGGATCTGCCCTATGCCTTAATATTTGCCAAGCACTGCTAACACTGAACTTGCCTGAAGGAGTTGGAATCTAGTATGGCCTATCCCAGCATCCCTCACTGCATACTGCACATTTAGCCTTATATGTTCTGCAATTTCCTCATTGAAGGTTTGATCTAGCAGCTGATCATCCCATGTTTCACCTTGCCACAATCTTGCCACATCCTGAAGATCTTCATTGATTGGAATGTCTTAAGGTAATACGTGATAAAATGCACCCAATCCAGTCCAATTTTCATGCCAAATATTAGTTGTTCCACTCTTCAATTCCCGTAGGATCTCATGTTCTACTTCTTCCCTAGCATTCAACATTTGTCTCCAAACATGAGACCCCCTTCTAAACTGCACCACCGTTGGTATCTTCTTCTTGCAATACTTATTCCACATGAAATTAGACCACAAAGATTTTGTGGTCCTAAACCTCCACCATAGTTTAGCAAATAATGCCCTCGACACATCATGTAAGGACCTAAAACCTAGGCCCCCTTCCTATTTAGGAAGGCAAAGATTTTGCCATGAAGCCCAATGTCTGCTTCTCCCTTCTTCCTTTGTGCTCCAAAATAACCTAGCAAAAATCTTATGAAGATGCTCCAAGATATTTTTTGGTGGATGAAGGACTGATAACATGTGGACTGGCATACTTTGCAACACACTAGAAATGATGTTGCTTTTCCTCCAAATGACAACAACTTTCCTTTCCATGAATGCAATTTAGCCTTTACTTTCTTGATATCCTCATAATATTCCTTCCTCCTTCTAGTGTAGAAAATAGGACACCCTAGATATGTGAAGGGGAATTTACCTCTTGCAAATCCTGTAATAGATCCAACCGCCTGACACAACCCATTAGGAATCTTTGAATATATGTAGTATGAACTCTTATCTTTGTTGATCATATGGCATGATATCTTCTCATAGTTCCCCAGTACCGCCATAATCTTGCTCAAGGATGGAGGATGAGCAGAAGCAAAAATTATAGTATCATCAACATATGCCAAGTGATTTAAAGGATCAGACCACTTAGGCATTCCAAATCCCACAAATGATCTGTCTTCAAATGTCACGCCCCGAAATCCCACCATCGGGCCGTGATGGCGTCTAACGTTGAACCCACTAGACAAGCCAACGTACATAGATAAACTAGCATATTAACACCACTTTAATAGGATAAACTAAACAGTTCACAATTTTAACAGCGGAAATAAATATGGTCTCAAGCTAAATAAGGAGAACATGATACAACAACGCGTAAACTTTCCCAAATCCTGGAGTCACAAACTCACGAACTGTCTACAAGAGTGGTAAATACAAGTCTGAAAAGAGAATACATAGCTATCTCTGAAACTAGAGGAAGAAAAACAAGACAGAAGTGAAATCAAATGGATGGAAGAGACGCCAAGGCCCACGAACGCCAGCGGGTATACCTTGAAGCCTCTAGGATAAGCTGGAAGACACTCCTACTAATGATTCCCTCCGGGTCCGGCTGCGTAATCTGCACAACATAAAGAAGTGCAGGTGTAGCATCAGTACAACCGACCCTATGTACTGGTAAGTTCCTAGTCTAACCTCAGTGAAGTAGTGACGAGGCTAGAACCAGACTGCCAAATAAACCTGTGCAGTTTAAAAAAATAGATATATGATGTGTGGCTAGAATTCATGATTTTAAGCATTATATACCTTGCATTTTATGTGTTTTA
>MDKI01022268.1:0-15497 GCA_005239505.1 Nicotiana paniculata | reverse complement strand
GTGGCGACTCTAATAAATAAAATAATCCCATTTCGAATAATGTCACTTTAATTGGAAAAACTCGCATACCCCCTTGGGGTGTATAAAAAAGGAGGTGTGACACCTGACGTTTCTCAGCTGTTCTATGGAGTTATCTTTTTGTTTATTTCTGTCTATTCCTCCCAGACAGCAGTACAGTCTTGTATCATCTTTTGTATATTCTACAAGTTCGCCTGTTGACTTGTGACACTAGTTCCTGGCACACACATAGTAGACTCTTATTTTGGGACTGTATATATATATTGGATCACGATCATTTTGGCTGTATATATTTAAATTGGTAAATGTCTCTTCTTTTTAAATGAGCTAAGTTTAAAACTTTGGGAAATATGTGGGATTGGTATGTTAATAAGGAAAACCTCACTAGTAAATAACTGTTGGCTTGCCTGACTCCGGTGTTGGGCGCCATCACGACCTGTGTGAGATTTTGGGTCATGACAAAATGGTATCAGAGCACTAGGTTCACGTAAGTCTCACGAGTCACGGGCAAACTGAGTAGAGTCTTGCGGATCGGTACGGAGACGTCTGTACTTATCTTCAGGAGGCTACATGGTGTTAGGAAACCTCTATTTCTTCTCATTCTATAGTGAAGTCGATGATTTACTAAATTCATTCTTCTATTCTCTCACAGATGGTGAGGACGCGTGCATCTGATGTCCCAGACCCGGGAGGGGCCGCTACCCCCGCTGTCCGAGGCCGAGGTAGAGGCTGGGGGAGGGCACCAGCCCGTGGTGGGGGACGAATGCGTCCCATAGCTATTCTGGTCCCGCCACCAGAGGACCCTATTATAGAGGAGCAGGATAAGGTGCCTCCAGCAGATCCTGCACCCGTGGACTTTATGACGGCGCCAGGCTTCCAGGCCGTTATGGGCCGTATGAGGAGATTTATGGACACTATGTCCCAGGATGATTTATTTCCAGCAGATCCTGCCACTTCTCAGGCGGGAGGGGGAGCCCAAACCCCTACTGCCCAGGCCGCAGGAACGACAGCAGCAGTACATCACACCCCAGGTAAACTACCCATGGGTGGCACCCAGCCTGTAATAGCAGCTCCGGAGCCCAGACCAGCTGCGAATGACAATCAGTAGAAGATGTTAGACAGATGGACTCGATTGTGCCCTCCAGTCTTCGGGGGTGAGCGAGGCGAGGATGCACATGACTTTATTGATAGGTGCAGGGATAGAATACACAACATGGGGATCCTAGCGTCCCATGGAGTGGATTTCAATACATTCCAGTTAGAGGGCAGAGCTCGTAGGTGGTGGCAGTCTTATGTTCTCAACAGGCCAGCAGATTCTCCTACTGTGACTTGGGAGCAGTTCACACAGATATTCTTGGACTGATATATTCCACTCTCTGAGAGGGACGAGCTGCAGGGTTAGTTTGAGAGGTTAGAGCAGGGGAAAATGTCTGTGACAGATTATGAGGCCAGATTTTCAGAGTTGTCACGCCATGCTCTTATGATATTACCCACCGACGCTGAGAGAGTGCGGAGTTTTGTAACAGGGTTGCACCCAGGTATTAGATCAATCATAGATCGAAAGGTGGAGATTGGTACTCCTTATCAGCTCGTAGTGGAGATTGCTCGCAGGGTCGAGGGTGATTCGGTTGAGGAGCAGGGAGCAGGGTCAGCAGGATAAGAGGGCTAGGTTCCAGGATATTTTAGGGATTCCCCAACTAGGAGCAGAGGTCTCTTTGGGGGTGGTCAGCCCAGCAGGCCTTCTTATTCAGTACCTCCGCCACCTCCCGAAGGTGTCCCAGTTCAGTTCCATGCCAGAGCGCTCCTATCGTCCTCCAGCTATCCAGAGTTCTCTTAGTGGTTACTCCAGTCACCAGAGATCCTCTAGTTCCTCTTTCAGTGCTATGCCTGATGGTTCACATCGCCCTCCGGCCATTCAGGATTCTTCTTCTTCGGGACAACAAGATATGTCACTTGTGAGATGTTACGAGTGCGGGGATCTGGGCTATGTGAAGAGGGATTGTCCCCGGTTTTGAGGCAAGGCAGTGCAGCAGGGTTATCAGCCTATGAGCTTAGCACCAGCAGTCCAGCCGCCTAGAGGGGGAGGACAGGTCGGCAGGGGTCGTCCTAGAGGTGGAGGCCAGTCATGGGGAGGTCAGGTAGCTCATGTTCACTCCGGTGGGGCTTAGTCTTCAGGTGCTCCAACCAGGTTCTATGCTATTCCGGCCAGATCAGATGCAGTGGCCTCAGACGCTGTGATCACATGTATTATCTCAATATGTGGTAGAGAGGCTTCAGTATTGTTTGATCCAGGATCCACTTATTCATATGTATCAACCCTATTTTCTCCTTTTCTGGATGTTTCTTGTGAGTCCTTGGGATATCCTATATATGTGTCCACTCCTGTGGGCAATTCTGTGGTGGTAGACCGGCTGTATCGGTCTTGTGTGATCACCTTCTGTAGGTTCGAGACCAGAGCTGACCTTTTATTGCTCGACATGGTTGATTTTGAGGTTATTCTAGGCATGGATTGGCTATCTCCTTATCATGACGTGCTTGATTTCCATGCCAATACAGTTACTTTAGCTATGCCCGAGTCACCTAGGCTGTAGTGGAAGGGTTCTTCAGTTAGTGCAGCCAGTCGGGTTATTTCATTCTTGAAGGCTCGACATATGATCGAGAAGGGTTGTCTAGCCTATTTTTATTATGTGCGGGACACCACCGCCGAGTCTCCGATGATTGATTCAGTGCCAGTAGTCGAGAGTTTGAGGATGTATTTCCTTCGGATCTTCCGGGCATGCCTCCGGACCGTGATATTGATTTCTGCATTGATTTAGCTCCAGACACCCAGCCTATATCCTTTCCTACCGTATGGCTGCGAAGGAGATGAAGGAGCAGCTTGAGGAGTTGTTAGCTAAGGGTTTCATCAGACCGAGTGTATCACCGTGGGGTGCTCCAGTTTTATTTGTGAAGAAGAAGGATGGGTCTATGTGTGTGTTTTGATTACCGCCAGTTGAACAAGGTTACCATCAAGAACAAGTATCCCTTGCCGCGCATCGATGATTTTTTTGACCAGTTGCAAGGTGCTCGTGTGTTTTCTAATATTGATTTGCGATTGGGGTATCATCAGTTGAGGATTTGGGCTTCATATGTTCCGAAGACTGCTTTTCGTACGAGATATGGCCATTATGAGTTCCTAGTGATGTCCTTTGGCTTGACTAATGCCCCAGCGACATTCATGGACTTGATGAATAGGGTGTTCAGGCCGTATATTGATTCCTTTGTCATTGTCTTCATTGATGACATTTTGATTTACGCACGTAGCCTGGGGGAGCACGAGTAGCATTTGAGAGTTGTGCTCCAGATTTTGCGGGAACAGAAGCTATATGCTAAGTTCTCCAAGTGTGTTTTTTGGTTGGATTCCGTGGCATTTTTGGGGCATGTGGTATCCGGAGAGGGTATCAAGGTTGATCCTCAGAAAATTGAGGCAATTCAGAGTTGGTTGCGTCCTACTTCAGCTACAGAGATCAGGAGCCTACTATCGCCGATTTATGGAGGGTTTCTCTTCCATTGAAGCTCCATTGACTAGATTGACTCAGAATAATGCCCCGTTTCGATGGTCTGATGAGTGTGAGGCGAGCTTTCAGAAGCTCAAGACGGCATTGACCTCAACACCAGTTCTAGTATTGCCTTCCAGTTTTGGGATGTACACAATATATTGCGACGCTTCACGTGTTGGCTTGGGGTGTGTATTTATGCATGAGAGAAGAGTTATTGCTCATGCTTCACGCCAGCTGAAGGTTCATGAGAAGAATTTCCCTGTGCACGATTTGGAGTTGGCGACGATTGTTCATGCTCTTAAGATTTGGAGGAACTACTTGTATGGAGTGTCCTGTGAGGTTTATACAGACCACCGTAGCTTGCAACACTTGTTCAAGCAGAAGGATCTTAATTTGAGACAGCGCAGATGGCTTGAGTTGTTGAAGGATTATGATATCACCATTCTTTATCACCCGGGCAAGGAAAATGTGGTAGCAGATGCTTTTAGCAGGAAAGCTGAGAGTATCGGTAGATTGGCTTATATTGCAGCAGAGGAGAGACCTCTAGCCTTGGACATTCAGTCCTTGGCCAATCACCTAGTGAAGTTAGACCTTTCAGATCCTCGTCGAGTTTTAGCACATGTGGTTGCTCAGTCTTCGTTATTGGGAGAGATTAAGGCCCGACAGTTCTATGATCCGTGCTTAGCAGAGCTTCGGGAGACAGTGGTTCAGGGTAGGGACAAGGAGGCTACTATTGGCGAAGATGGTGTTATGAGACTTCAGGGCCGCTTATGTGTTCCTAATATTGATGGCCTGAGGGAGAGGATTCTAGAGGAGGCACACAGTTCTCGATATTCTATTCATCCTGGTGCTACGAATATGTATCGTGACTTGAAGCAGCATTTCTGGTGGAGCCGGATGAAGAAGGACATTGTGGGTATGTGACTAGGTGTCTTAATTGCAAGCAGGTGAAGTATGAGCTCCAGAGGCCAGGAGGCCTACTTCAGGAGATGCCCATTCCTGAGTAGAAGTGGGAGCGCATCGCTATGGACTTCGTGGTTGGGTTGCCTCGGACTTTGCGGAAGGTGGACGCAGCTTGGGTCATTGTGGATAGATTGACCAAATCGGCGCATTTCATTCCAGTAGCTACTACATATACTTCTGAGAGGTTGGCCCAGATCTACATTCGGGAGATAGTCCGGTTGCATGGTGTGCCGGTATCCATTATATCAGATCGAGGTCCTCAGTTTACCTCACACTTCTGGAGAGCATTGCATAGTGAGATGGGCACCCAGATAGACCTCAGCACAACATTTCACCCTCAGACCGATGGTCAGTCGGAGCGAACAGTTCAGATATAGGAGGACATGCTCAGGGCATGTGTGATTTCGGAGGTAAGTGGGACCATTTCTTGCCTTTGGCCGAGTTTACATACAATAATAGTTACCAGTCCAGCATTGAGATGGCACCATTTGAGGCTTTGTATGGTCGGCGATGCCGTTCTCCTATCGGGTGGTTTGAGCCTGACGAGGCTAAGTTATATGGCACCGACCTGGTGAGGGATGCTTTGGAGAAAGTGAAGTTGATTCAGGAGAGGCTCCGTACAGCACAGTCCAGACAGAAGAGTTACGCGGATCAGAGGACGCGTGATGTATCATTTATGGAGGGAGATAGGGTCCTGTTGAAAGTCTCGCCTATGAAGGGTATTATGAGGTTTGGGAAGAAGGGCAAGCTGAGCCCGAGGTTTATAGGTCCATTCGAGGTGTTGAGGCGAGTTGGGGATGTTGCCTATGAGCTGGCCTTGCCTCCCAGTTTATCAGGAGCTCACCCAGTTTTTCATGTATCCATGCTCCGGAGGTACCACACCGACTTCTCTCACGTGGTTGATTTCAGCACTATTCAGTTGGATGAGAGGTTGGGCTACGGGGAGGAGCCAATTGCTATTATTGATAGGCAGGACCGCCAGTTGAGGTCCAAGAGAGTTTCTGCTGTGAAAGTCCAGTGGAAGGGCCATCCAGTTGAGGAGGCAACCTGAGAGTCTGAGGAGTACATGCAGAGCATATATCCACACATATTCAGCAATTCACGTATGATTCTAGACCCGTTCGAGGAAGAACGTTTGTTTAAGAGGTGGAGAATGTAACGACCCGATCGGTCATTTACGTTATCGAACCCCGTTCCCCTAAATGAAACTTCCCATACTAGCTTTTTATGATTTATGACTTGCGGGGACTGGTTGTCCAGGATTCGGAGATGTTTAGAGTGCTATAGGAACAATTGGTTCCTCAAGGTTGGCCTTTAAGGCCTGGTTTGACTTCGGTCAATATTTTGGGTAAACGACCTCGGAATCGAGTTTCGTCGATTCCAGTAGCTTCGTGTGATGATTTTGGACCTGGGCGTATGTTCGGAATAGGTTTCTGATGATCCGAGGACATTTCATCGCCCAATATTGAAATAAGAAGTTCCTATTTTGGTTTGGGACGTGTTTTTGTGTTATCGAGGTCCGAACGGAATTTCGAACTGAGAATAGTTCCGTTATGTTAATTATGACTTTCTTGCAAAATTTGGTGTCATTCCGAGTTGTATAGGTCGGTTCGGCGCGTTGTTACCGAAGTCTAGAAAACCTAAAGTTCCTAAGTTTGGTTCTTGGGGTTTTGAGGTGTGATTTTGAGTTTTTGCATTGTTTTGGGTGTTTTGAAGGCTCGAGCGAGTCCATATTATGATTTGGGACTTGTTGGTATATTTGGACGGGGGCTCGGGTGGGCCCAGGTGCCTTCCAGACACCACTGGAGGCCAAAAACCAACTGAAACAGCTGCTGGTGCACCTGTTCTGGTGTGACCGCATGTGCGGGACCGCTCATGCGGTCCCAGCCTCGCAGGTGCGACCCTCTGTGGTCTGGCCAATTCACGCAGGTGCGGACAAAGTTTCGCAGGAGCGGAGCCGCAGGTGCGGTCTCCACTCCGCAGGTGCGGGCCCAGGCTCCTCAGTCCATTTCCGCAGGTGCGAGCCTTTGCTCGCAGGTGCGAGGCCGCAGGTGGGGTCCTCAAGCCGCAGGTGGTAAAACACTGTCCAGATAGTGTGTTTTTATACACGGGTCTTAACACATTTTTCTCATTTTCTTCTTCTTCCTTGGGGCGATTTCCACCATTGTTGAGGGGCTAACGACCTGGTCATTTAAGGTGAGTAAAATCTACTCTAATATTATCTTCATGCATGGATTTCTAGCTTAATTAACAACCTAAATTAGTGAAAAAAAATCAAGAATTGGGTAGTAACCTAGAGCTTGCGACAATTTGAGAATTTACCCGTGAATTTGCTATGAAAATCAAGAAAGAATCGTATATTAATGATCCTTAGGCTTTGGGTGAGTGTTCCCTTCGAGAATTATTGGAATCCGAGCGTGCGGGCCCGGGGTTGGATTTTGGAAATTCTTCAAGAATGTTGAATTATTGAATAAATAGGACAATTTCCCTACTTTGAGCATCCATTGATGTCATTGTACCATATTTGGCTAGTTGCAAGTCCTCGGGTATAGAGTTCGGAGTTCGGGCGCATCCTTGGTCCGACGGGTAGATTCGACACGAGGTGAGTCTCCTTTCTAACCTTTTAAGAGGGAATTTTCCCCATAAGTGTTATATATGATGTGTGTAATTGTTTTGGGGGCTACGTGTGTACAACGTGACGAGAGTCCGTACGTAGAGACTATTATATCATGTCGGGTAGTTTTAGGACTCACGAGCATGCCATTACGTGCCTTATGTGTATATTTAGCCAAAATTTGAGTTGTTTATCATCTTTTAACCAGTATGCTCATTATCTTTGAACTAGTATGGAAATGGTAGAGAGTTGCCTCTGAATTTCCGGTGAATTAATCTTTGTTACAAATATAGCCTCTACTAAGCTTGTTGATAAATCCGTTATATATATATATATATATATATATATATATATATATAAAAGAGTCAGCACTCGAGTCGCATATATGATTCACGATCGAGGGGAGCTTTATGTTAATTATATATATGAGTCAGCACTCGAGTCGCAGGTATGATTCACGATCGAGGGGAGCTTTATGGTAATTATATATAAGAGTCAGCACTCGAGTCGCAGGTATGATTCGCGATCGAGGGGAGATTTTTGGTAATTATACATAAGTGTGTCAGCACCCGAGTCGTAGGTAAGATTCACGATCGAGGGAAGCTTTATGATAATTTTATATAAATGTGTCAGCACCCGAGTCGCAGGTATGATTCGCGAGCAGGGGAAGCTTTACGTCCTTTCAGTGTCTAGATATTTCCTTATGACTCTGGCCGGTTGTCCTACCCTTGTGTGCGCTTGGGCTATTGGGACTGTTTTCCATTGATATTGACTTGACCGATATTTGGGGGGAAAAGGAAAGTGTACATTGTTGCTTATTTTCAGTAGTTACCTGGTTTTCTGTATTTGATAGATATCTGCTACTTATTGTCTCACATGTCTACTGCATTCCGTATATCCTGTTTCACATTATTACTGTTGGACCTTAGTGAGTGTCATGTCGACCTCTCGTCACTACCTCTTCGAGGTTAGGCGGGATACTCACTTGGTACATATATATTTATGTACTCATGCTGCACTTCCATACTTAATTGTACAGGTTTTGAGACTGGTATTTTTGGTTATCCGACCGGAGCTTGACTTATCTTCTGGACCGGACTCCACGGTAAGCTGCATCCCCTGACGTTTCTCAACTGTACTATGGAGTTATGTTTTTGTTTATTTTTGTCTATTCCTCTGAGACAGCAGTACAATCTTGTATCATGTTTTGTATATTCTACTAGTTCTCATGTTGACTTGTGACACTAGTTTCTGGCACACACATAGTAGACTCTTATTTTGGGACTGTATCTATATATTGGATCACGATCATTTTGGTTGTATGTATTTAAATTGGTAAATGTCTCCACTTTTATTTAAATGAGCTAAGTTTAAACCTTTGGGAAATATTGTGGGATTGGTATGTTAATAAGGAAAATCTCACTAGTAAACAACTGTTGGCTTGCCTGACTCCGGTGTTGGGCGCCATCATGACCCGTGTGGGATTTTGGGTCGTGATAATGATAATTTAGCATCCGTCGAGTGATCCTACAACTAGTTAAATATTATCTTATTAATTTAATGATGATTGAATATTTATTTTTTGTTTTTTTAGTACGAAGCAAGTTTGTTGTATTATTATGTTCTTTTCCAACTTCAAATATTCCAAGAGATATTTATACTCATATCAGGTATTTTATAGTTAAAATATCTCTCGGGAGTTATTTAATGATAATCAAACATATATTTAAAATATTAATTAAATATCTACCAAGTGATTTTACAAAAGTTAGAGCTCATTTAGCCAAGCTTCTAAAAATGCTTATTTTGAAAAGTGCTTTAGTTCAAAATTATTTTCCAAAAAAAGTACTTTAGAAAAGTAATAATTTGTGTTTGGCCAATTCATTTAAGAAGTACCTTTTGTGATATTTGATAAGCAAAATTGACCAATTCTTCCAAAGAGTACTTTTGAGTTTTAAATTACAAAAGGAAGAGTAAAAAAAGTAATTTACAATTACTATTAATTCAAAGAGAGAAATGAAATTGAAATATTTATTATAAAAGAATTCAGTTACTTTTTTATTTTTATTCACCACATCATAAACGTAATATAAATATATCTTAAAAATTTTAATCAATACAAATTATAGTTATCCAAAGTAATATATTGGATATCTGGTATTGATGATTCAAATATAGCAAAATACATCATTCAATATAAATTGACAATCTACTACATATAAAAGCAGGAATATATTTATAATAGAGAGATTATTCCGAAGAAGAATATGAGAAGGAGAATGAAATATGTCGGAAATAGAAAAGAATGGTAGAATTAAAAAAGAAAAAGGTAAAATTAATGAGGGATAATTTGAAAAATATCAATTCAAGATAAGAATACTTTTGTCTTGAAAAAAAATTATTTTCTGCTTATGCTTCTTGGAAGAAGCTAGAATTTGTAGCTTCTCCCAAAGCAGAAAAATTATTTTTATTGCTAGTCAAATTTTTTTTTTGTCTTGACCAAGTACCTCAAATTTTAAAAGAGAACATTTTGGCATGCCACTAGACTTTTAAATATTAACATATTGATTGAATGATGATTAAATGTATATTTTAAATATTTTTTTCAATACAAACCAAGCTGTTGTGTTATCGTGTTTATTTTCCTCATTCAAACATCCTTAGAGATGCTTAAACTGTTAGGACCGAAAAAAGTCACGTGTCATGTGGAAGTTAGTAAAGCAACACTTGAACAATCATAAATCAGATAATAGAAGAGAAATCTACCAAAAGAGATACAAATATTTAACGTAGTTCGGTCAATTGACATATGTCCACGGCGGAGATGAGCAATCCACTATATAAAAGAGAGTACAAAATATCGAGAGAACAACCTCACGAAGAGGCAAACACAAGTGACATACTAACACTTGTCTCGTAAAGTTCTTCCCCTAAACATGACTCTCAAACCCCATATGGTTATATTGTGGGTGCTACTGAATGAGAAGGATAAATCTTCAATTTATAGAAGTCCAAGCCTTTTCCTACAAGAAATGGGACTAGCCAAATATGAAAGAATTATATTTTCCTTCTAAGAAAAGAAAATTCCAATTATGGTAAACATGTTGCCCTTCCCTTCAAGAGATATGGAAATCAAATATGGTAAGAAAATCAGGACAACACCTAAAAATTCTCCCCCTTGTTCTGATTTTTCTGACAAAATAAATCTCATCCACCTTCTTCACATAGCCTTCAACATGCCGCATCTCCAAATCTCCACCACAAATTTTGCCTTTAAAGATTATATGCATCACGACTTCTAATAAGTTTATAGTCAACCAGTTCATAAAAACGATACTCAAACTCATCTTGACCATAACCGATAAAGATGCACTGCTTAGTTTTGATATCCAGTTTTGATCTCTCATCTTTAGGAACATTCACACAAGTTTTACACTCAAAAACTCTCAGGTGATCATAAGAAACATCTTTGGCAAACCAAATTCTGTCTGGGACATCACCACCCAAAGCAACAATAGGAGACTAATTGATAACATAGGCACCAATGTTAAGTGCTTCCGCCCAAAATGTATTTGGGAGTTTAGCTTCTGAAAGCAAACATCCAACTCTCTCAACTAGAGTTCCATTCATCCTTTCTGCCAATTCATTCAATTGAGGCGTCTTGGATGAAGTTTTCTGATGACGAATTCCTTGTTTCTTAAAATAGTTATCAAAGGGCCACAATATTCACCACCATTATCAGTGCGAATACATTTTAATTTTTTCCCCGCCTGTCTCTCAGCTAAGGCCTGAAATTCCTCAAACACACTAAGTGCTTGATCTTTAGATTTCAAAGGATACACCCATAGCTTAAGAGAATGATCATCAATGAAGGTCGCAAAGTAAACCACACCACCTTTTGACTTTACTTTAAAAGGACCACACAAATCAGAGTGTACTAGCTCCAATAAATCTAGCTTTCTTGAGGGAGGATGGATATGAAGTGACACTCTTTTATGTTTTTCATCTAAACAATGGATACACTTTTTCAGCTTTGCATGTTTCACTCCAGAAAGTAAACTTTTCTTAGCAAAACACGTAATCCCGATCTCGCTCATATGACTCAATTTTATGTGCCAAAATTCTAATTAAGTGTCACTTTCCACCAGATTTTTATGGAGTCATTAAGAATGAAGCCATGTGTTACATATAAATAACCATACTTGACTCATCGAGCCACTACTAATGAGCCCTTGGTGAGCTTCCATTGGCCATTAAAGAGGGAATTAGGGTAACCTTCATAGTCTAATCTTCATGCGGAGATCAAATTGAAAGGAAAGTCTGGAGCATGTTTGACATCCTAAAGAACTAATATTGAACCATTATAAGTTTTCAAACAAAACTGTGCCAACACCAAAAAATAGCAGCAACATTATTCTCGTTATTTTCAACTTTCTTTCCTTCTCTAATGTCTTACTTCAACTTGTGGCAAAAGCATTTGATGTGCCCTTTATTGACACAGTGGTTGGATGTAATATAATTGTATTTGGGCCTTGACTTACTTCTACTTTTACCATTATTCCTCGAGCCTCTTGTTCTATCTCTCCCCCGGTCGTCTGTAATCAAGATATCTACTTGTTAGGACAAACCTTGAGATTTTCTCCTTACTTCCTCGTTCAACACACCGCTCTTCGAATATTCCATGGTCACCTTACCTTTAGGAGCTGAATTTGTCAAAGAAATACAAAGAGTTTCCCAAGAGTCTGATAGAGTATTAAGAAGCCAAAGTCCTTGTATCTCATCATCAAAATTAACTCACATTCTAGACAGCTAATCAAGGACGCTCTGAAAATTATTTATGTGATAAAGGATAGGGCTGCCTTCCTTGTATTTAAAGGTCATCAAGTGCTTTAGCAGGAACAATTTGTTGTTCCCAGTTTTTGAAGCATAAAGAGTCTCTAGATTTTCCCACAATGATCTCGCATATGTCTCATTAAAAATATGGTTGCGGACATTATCTTCAACCCATTGTCGTATATATCCACATACTTGTTGGTGCTCGAAATCCCAATCTTCATCGGATATAGTCTCGAGTTTATGAGCTGCAAAAACGGGTAGCTTCATCTTCTTCACGAACAACAGGTGTTGATACCCAATTTTTTCATATATATTTCAAAATACATATATACCTTCAAAATAGTGCATGAGCATCAACTAGTATTTTTTCATAATTTTCTGTAATTTTAAAAGGATTTTTAATTAATTTATTCCAGTATTTTAGTATTTAAATAATTACTGATTGCATTACAAATGATTTTATAATAATTTTATTGATTGATTTTTATCATTTATATTTATATTAAGATTAATAATTTTATGCATAATTATATTTACATCTTTAGGTTATAATTGCAATAATAGCCCATGCGTGCATAATTACTTTATTTACACGAAAAATAACTTTTTATATTTTTTATAATATTGAGTAATTATCTTAAATCATTTTCATGTACAAATAACATTTTTATCATCTATTTATTTTTGTAAATTATTTTATTAGTTTAATTGGATATTTAAAACATAGCCTTTTTTATTAAATCATTTCGAACCTACCCAACCCAGTACTAACCTAACCCATAACCCAATAGCCAAACCCTAACCCAGATTCATCCCATCCAAATTAGACCCGCCCGCCTAAAACTCTAATCATGGCCGTTGATCTCAGAAGATTAACAACCCTTAATCATCACCCCTTTTAATTAATCAGACAACCCCAAACCCTATCTCATTTCTTCGAACCCGCCACCTTTGGATCCCCCACTCTCCTCTCTTCTCTCTCACCCCTTCGAACCCTAGCCCCTCTGTCACACATCCCTCTTGGTTCATGGGGGTTTTCTTCGATTCCATGCCTTAGTTGACTTAATCTCTTTACTGGTTATACGATTCTTCTGTTACTTGATGTGAAATCTCAAGAGACTCGAACCAAATTTGGTTCGAAGTCTCTCATATCTCAGTTATTTCGTCTATGTTCACTCCGATACCAGTGAGTACGAATCTTTTCATATTTTATGGTTTCAAATCTCTGGTTCAAACCAGATTTGGTTCACTCCTGTTTATTTTTTTACGAACCTATCTATTTCCTGGATAAATCTGCTTAGATCTTGTTAGATCTGAAACGATTTAGTGTTTGTTTTAGTATTTCCTCTTTAAAAATTTCGATATTTATGTTTCTTACTACTTTTATTATTTTATGACTGATTTTCTAGGGTTTTGGTTCTAACGATTTTTTGCAAGAAAATGTTTCAGCATTTAATGTTTCATCTCTGGTTTGCTTATATATTGTTTGACTGAACGTTACTTGATTTAATTAGTTTCATCTATATTTATCTCTTAGGGCTTCGATTATTTATCCTACTGTTTCTGCCCGTTTACCTTTAACTCTTTCAATTAAGTGTTAATTGATTTTACTTACCTAAATTGAGTTTCGAAATCAACTTTTCTTTAGTACCAGTATTTCCTTATTAAGATTTTACATGTTCTTACCTTATTGATGTGATTTATTACTCGTACTAATTTCCTTAACTCCCTTACCGGCCTGATTTTTATGCTTTGATAAAATGACTTCTAATTGATTCCGGAACTATTTCCTTGCCTTATTCGATCTGGTACTTGACTACTGATTGATTCCATATAATGTTTTCCCTAAATTAAGTGGTATTAGCCTGATTTTATGCTACCTTGCCCTGTTAATTGATTGAGGTCGACTCTAATTGATTCTAAAGTTATGTCTTATTTGTGTAGGATTGATTCATTGCCTTATTTGTCTACCTCATTGAGACTATTTACACCCCTTCCCCATTCCCTTTACACATACTCGAATCCTGTTATTCTCACAATAAACCTAAGTTCTCTTTGTTCTCTCTTTTTCTGATTTATGTACTAAGTGATTATTATTTGGCCGACTGAAAGCCAAGGCCAAATTATTCTGGGAATTAACTACTATTGCACCTTTACTTGCTTTCTGTGACGACCTGACGGGTCGTTTTGAGTATCTGCACTTCGCTCGGTATTTTGAGGGCTCGTGTATCTCCATGTTATGTTATGGGACTTGTTGGCATGTTTGGACGTGATCCCGAGGGGCTCGGGTGAGTTTCAGATAAGTTTGGGCTGCGTTGTGCTCGTTTTTCTTATGTTTCGACGTCGTTTCTTCAAGCATGAATGGTACTAAACAAACGAGCTCCGATTTCTATTTTTATTGAATCATTAGATTTGTATCGTAATTACGGAGCCAAAGCAAAAAAGAATCGTCGAATTTGGACATCGTATGAGGAATTTATGGTCATTTTGGGTTACCAGATTTTTTTCAGATTAATTACGAAATTGCCATTGATGGCGTATTTAAAAATCTGCACTATTTGCAAATATTAAAACCTACATATCTCATTCATTATAAGGTCAAATTGAGTAATTCAAAAGTCTAACTTGAATAGAATTTCACAAAGAATCTATTGGAGGCATAAAAAGCGAATTTCAGGATCATTTGGCATGAGAAACGAGGCAGAATAGCTAGCTATAAAAATATATAAAACTAGGGTTTGTTCATTCAGTCATATTTTGAGTTTGGGAGCTCGGATTTGGGCAATTTTGGAGGGGATTTTTACCATATGAATTGGGTTAAGTGTTCACTACTCGGTTTTGATTATATTTCATGAATCCATCTTCGTTTTTGGGATTTGATTGATAATTTCAAAGTGAAATTTGGGGGTTTTGCTTAAAGTTTCATAATATGAATTTTTGAGTTTTGAACATCGATTTGGAGTGGGAATTGAGTAAAACTAGTATGGTTGAACTCGTAATTGAATGGTTTATCGAATTTTGTGAGTTTTATCGGGTTCCGAGGTGTGGGCCCGTGTGTGATTTTTGGCCGGATTTGGGATTTGATTTAGGATTCGATCTTTATGATTTGGAATTATTTTCTTGGGCTTTAATTGATATATTTAGTTACTTTTGGCTAGTTTTGAGATGTTCGGAGGTCACTACGCGCGTAATGGCATTTTTGGAGCATTACTTGGCTTGCTCGGTATTGTAATTGACTTGTTCGAGGTAAGTGTTTTGCCTAACTTTGTTGAGGGAATTTTTCCTCCTAATTGCTATTGTTTGCCACATGCGGGGGTGATACATATATAAGGTGACAAGCATATATGTATGTGCCGGGGTTAACCATGCTCGGGGTAGATTGTGCTATAATTGTGTTTTGTAGAATTTCGTAATTTCCTTAATTCATGCCTTACCTGTTTTACTGATATTAAGAACGTAGTATGAAATGTTAGTAATCAAGATTTAGCCTAATATCACTTGATCAAATTTGATAGAATTCTGAGAAT
>ML350005.1:0-15277 GCA_005239505.1 Nicotiana paniculata | reverse complement strand
TATTCGTAACTGTTTTTATTTGATAACAGTTTCTTGAACAAATACAAGGATTTAGATCTTTCATCCCTAATTATTTTATTCGAGAACAGTTTTTTGAATGAGTACATTGATGATGATCTTTTACCCCTAACTGTTTTTTTACAACAGCTATGAATAAGTATAAAGATGTACATTTCTTTCTCGTGACTAATATTTTGCCGGTTTTTGCCTTTTGTATTAGGCTTTGTATTTGGATGGCTTTTTTGATTTCTTTCGATTCTGCTCGTGTCACTTGTCTCGTTGGGTAGATGGGTCTTTAGGCTCGAGCTTTTGACTTTTTGATAGTCTTCTTTGCTTCGTCTTAGCCTTCCGTACTGTATAGTCCCCCAAGTGTTTGAGCTTTGAAGAATCAAATCTCGAGCACTTGATTATTCCTTTCATGTGGTCCTTTTCCTGAAAAGGAAAAATATTCTGAACTCAAAGGTATATAGTTTTTTAGATGATGACTGCTTAACCCTTTTAAAATGTCCATCAGAAAGTGTAACCCTAGACCGGGAATTGTGTTATTTCCTCGCGTCTTTGCAGGTATAATATCATCATCTGGTGATAGGTTAGATTTGTGCCTATCATCTAAAAAAGTTAGTAAAATTTTTAAATATTCAAAATAAAATTGAACGTGTGATACCTGACGGTGGGTATTCTTTTCTTTTAGAAGTAATACTTCTTTAGATAGATGGCGTTCCAGCTTGTTAGTAGAACTCTGTCGTCCATAGCTTCCAACTCATAGGCGCCTTTCCCAGCTATGCCTCGGATTTTGTAAGGTCCTTCCCAGTTTGGATTTGGCTTTCCTGCACCTGCTTCTTTCGTTGATTGAAAGACTTTTTTGAGGACGAAGTCCCAAATTTTGAAGTACCTGAGATGAGCTTTACGGTTGTAATAACACTCTATGATTTGTTTTTGAGCTGCCATCCGTATCAATGCTGCTTCTCTCCGTGGTTCGAGCAGGTCCAGGTTGGTCCTTAATTCGTCGTCATTTTCACCTTCCATGGCTGTTGAGAACCTTATTCTTGGTTTGCCAATCTCCACAGGTATTAAGTCTTTTGAGCCATAAACAAGTGCGAACGGAGTTTCTCCCGTGGATATCTTTGAAGTTGTTTTGTATGCCCATAGTACCGCTGGTAACTCATCAGGCCAATTTCCTTTGGCTTTATCCAGCCGCTTCTTTAGATTGTTGATGATGACATTATTTGTTGACTCATCTTGACCATTAGCCACAGGGTGGTACAGCGTTGAAGTGATCCGCTTGATTTGCCAACTTTCGAAGAATTCTGTGATTTGCGAGCCTATGAATTGTGGGCCATTATCACACACGATTTCCTTTGGTATTCCAAGAGCATATTATGTTTCGCCATAAGAAGCTTTTAACTTCCTTTTCTCGCACTTTTTTGAACGCTTCTGCCTCTACCCATTTTGTAAAATAGTCGGTTAGTACGAGTAAAAACTGTTGTCCTTTAGTTGTGGGAAGAGGTCCCACTATGTCCATACCCCATTTCATGAAAGGCCATGGGGATATTATTGGATGTAATAATTCCACTGGTCGATGCATGTTATTGGCAAACCTTTGGCATCTGTCACATTTGGATACGAAATTCTCGGCTTCTTCTTCCATCTTAGGCCAATAGTATCCGTCTCTGATTAGTGTTTTCACTAAGAATCTCGCCCCTGAGTGATTTCCACATTGTCCTTCGTGGACTTCTTTCATCACAAATTCCATTTGGTTAGGTCCGAGGCATTTAGCTAGGGGTCCTCCGAACAACTTGCGATAAAGTGAGTTTTGAATAAGGCAGTACCGTGCAGCTTTGCGGTGAAGTGCTTGAGCTGCTTTCCTGTCTTCAGGTACAGTGCCATTCTGCAAAAAATTAAGAATTTCGTTTCTCCAGTCCCAGGTTAGGTTGTTGAAAGTTACCTCATTCCTGTCCTGGTCTATTATTGAATAAAATACTTGAATGATAATTGTATTGTCTTTGTTCGTTACTTACGTGACTGCTGTGAGGTTAGATAATGCATCTGCTTCAGCATTTTCCTCTCTAGGTATTTGCATTACATTCCATGTTTTGAATTGTCTCACGAGCTCTCGTGCTTTTTCAAGATACTGTTGCATTCTAGTCTCGCGAGCGATGTAAGTCCCCTGTATCTAATTTACTACCAGTTGGGAGTCGATGTTGATCACAATTTGCTCGATTGAGAGCTCTCGTGCGAGTTCAATCCCTGCAAGAACAGATTCGTACTCTGCTTCATTGTTAGTGATAGGATAACACTTTATAGCTTGCCGTGTCTTTTCACCCGTGGGTGATATCAAGACTATGCCTAAGCCGGCGCCTTTTATATTTGAAGAACCATCGGTGAACAAGGTCCATAGGCCTGGATTAACACCGTTAAAGAGTTGTAACTCTTTTTCTACTTCATATACAATGCTATTACTAAAGTCAGCAACAAAATCAGCTAGTATTTGAGACTTAATTGCAGTCCTAGGCTGATAGATTATTTCATGCTCACTTAATTCTATGGCCCACTTGGCTAATCTTCCTGACAATTCCTGTTTATGCAGAATATTTCTTAAAGGATATGAGGTCACAATGGTGATTGGGTGGCATTGAAAATATGGTCGTAATTTTCTAGATGCCATTATTAAAGCTAAGGCTAACTTTTCCAGATGTGGATATCTAGTCTCAGCATCTAGCAAAGTTTTACTTACATAATAGACAGGTGATTGTTTACCTTTTTCTTCTCTTACCAATACTGCACTTACAGCAATTTCTGAGACAGCTAGGTAGATGTACAATCTTTCCCCTTCTTTTGTCTTTGAAAGCAGTGGTGGTTTCGATAGATAAATCTTCAGGTTCTTGAGGGCTTGCTGAAATTCTTCAGTCCATTCGAACTGATTCTATTTTTTGAGAACTGAGAAGAATTTAAAACTTTTTTCAGTAGATTTAAAAATAAACCTACCCAAAGCTATTATTCTCTCTATCAGTCTTTGAACCTCCTTTTTATTTGTTAAAATATCAGGTATTTCCTCTATAGCTTTAATTTGAGCGGGATTTAGATCTATTCCTCTGTTTGACACAAGGAAATCCAAAAATTTACCTGATTGCACTCCAAAAGCGCATTTCTCTGGATTTAACTTCATATTATACCTGCGTAGAATATCAAAAGCAGTAGAGAGATGCTGGAAATGGTCTTGTGCTTGTGTTGATTTTACCAACATATCATCAATATAGACTTCCATCGTCTTTCCAAGATGTTCTTGGAACATTTTAGTCACTAACCTTTGATAGGTGGCTCCAGCATTTTTTAAGCCAAAAGGCATAACTTTATAACAGTAAGTCCCCCTGTTTGTAATGAAGGAAGTTTTTTCCTCATCTGAGGGATTCATTTTAATTTGATTATAACCAGAATATGCATCTAAAAAGCTCAATAATTCATGACCTGCTGTGGCATCAATCATGTGATCTATATATGGCAATGGGAATGAATCTTTGGGGCATGCTTTATTCAAGTCAGTATAATCTACGCATACTCTCCACTTGCCATTCGTTTTAGGTACTACCACGGTGTTTGCTATCCAGTTAGGGTATGTTACCTCTCGTATCAAACCAATCTTCAAGAGTTTCTGTACCTCTTCTTCGATCACTTGGTTCTTGAATGGTCCTTGCTTTCTTTTCTTCTCTTCGAGCGGGGCCTAGCCTTGTGCCTATATACGCTTTATGCTCAGGCTTTTGTTCAGATAATGGAACAGCTACGAGCTCCTCCGTAGTTGTTTTGATGTGCTTATCTTCCTCCGGTTCACGAATGACTTCCGGTTTGGAATCTGTTTCTGGTGGTATAATATACCTTCCGTGGTAACTTGATTTTCCTTCTCGTAAGTATTTTCTTTCGTACCAGTTTCAGCAATAATACCTTTCGTACCTATTTGGGTAGTAATTCCTTCCATGCTTTTTTGGGTTGTGTTACCTGCTTGGGAGATTCCCTTATCTCGTAATTCTTCCACCTCTATTTTCTTGTTGTAGTGTACCACAAAGTTTATATTTCTTGCGGTCTATTGATCTCCTTTGATTTGTTGAATCCCCCATTAAGAGGGAAATTTAATTATCTAATGTAACGTGGAGGGTATCGCTTTCATGTCGTGAATCAATGGCCTTCCAATGATCATGTTATAAGCCATGTCGGTATCAATGACTTGCAACCTGGCACTTTTGATCACCCCCTCATCATACGTGCTAAGCTCAATTTCTCCTTTTGTTATAACCGTAGAGTTATCCAACCCTTATATGGCTCGTGCTTTTGGGATTACTTGATTCCAGTAGCATTTCTTCCACGACTCTTAGCAAAATGATATTGATTGAACTGCCTGGATCAATCAACACTCTTTTTATGTTAGTGTCATGAATAAGTAAAGATATTACCAGAGCATCATTGTGCGGAAGCATTAATCCGCTGATATCTGCATCATCGAAGGTTATATCGTCTTCTCCACGAGCCTGTTTCCCATGTGTAATTGTGAACTTTGTGGTTGTTTTGCAAATCACTCTATTTACTTCTTCACCCTCGTGTATTACGTTAACGGTTCGTTTTGGAGAAGGAGGCTTTAGGGGATCCTTCATGTTCCTCATATATGCCTGTTTACCTTTATCACTAAACAATTCTGTTAAATAGCCCTATTTTAACAAATTTTCTACTTCACCTTGTAAAAATCTACAATCTACAGTTTTGTGCCCATGATCGTTGTGAAATTCACACCAGTGATCTGGGTTTCTTCTACTTGGATTTGACCGCATCTCTTTGGGCCACTTAACCTTGTCTCCCATGTTCCTCAATATTGAGACAAGTTCAGTAGTACTTACATTAAAGGTATGATCCCCAATTTGAGTACTACCTCTAGGTCGTTCATCTCGATCTTTTCTGGATCTAGACGAGGATGAGACTACGTCTCTTCCTTGTGGTCTATAGTCCGACCTAGTGTTTTCGAACCTGGGGCGGATATCGCGTCCCGAGGGTCCTAAGTAAGGATCGTACCTGTTTTTACCTGATCTTCTATCTGATTCAGGACGTCTGGATCTGGAATGATCTTCATCTCTCGAACGAGCAATGGTATCTTCTTCTATTCTGAGTTTAATACTGTACCTGTTATATACATCGTTCCATTTTGTAGCGGGTAATTCTCTTAGACTCTCCTTAAGTCGTCTCGTGGCTTCTGAGCTTTTATCGTTTAGGTTGCTTGCAAATGCCATGGCTGCCCAATTATCAGGCACCCTGGGTAACTGCATTCTTTCTCGTTGAAACCTGTCTACAAACTCACGGAGTAGTTCCGTGTCTCCTTGTTTTATTTTGAATATGTCTTCCATTCTCTTCTCAACTTTTTGTGCACGAGAGTGTGCTTTTATAAACGAATCCGCAAGCTCAGCAAAAGAGTCAATAGAATTTTCAGGGAGAAGAGAATAACATGTTAGGGCTCCTTTGGTAAGTGTTTCCCCAAATTTTTTGACAAGGACTGATTCAATTTCTTGTTTCGTTAAGTCGTTTCCTTTTACCCCAGTAGTAAAAGTTGTCACATGGTCGCGTGGGTCAGTTGTTCCATCATATTTGGGAACGTTAGGCATTTTAAACTTCTTGGGTATAGATAAGGGTGCCGCACTTGGCTTCCAAGGTTGTTGAGAATATCTATCAACATCGATGCCTTTGATGATAGGTGGTACTCCAGGAATTTGTTCGATGCGATCGTTCTGCTCCTTCATCTGTTTCTGCATGGTTAGTAGTAAATTTTGTAATTCTGAGTTATTAGATATACCTGGTCTCGTTTCGAGAGATTCATTAGGAGTATCTCCTCTTCCTGAGTTTTCCAACCTAGATTAAGGATTTTCCATGGTGATGGTGTTATTGGGGGGTGGCGTCGGTGGTGTAGGAAACGATGCCGGTAATCCTCTCACAAATTCTTGCAAAGCTTTGCTCACATACTCTGCAATCATTTGCTTTACACGATCTTATTCCACAGTTTGATCATTATCACCATTGTTATTATTGGATCTTTCTGGGGATTGTTCCCTCGAACCATGTGGGGTTCCTAAAGGCGATGGAACTGGGGTTACACTCCTTTTCTAGTTGTTGTCATTGGTGTTTGACATAATTCAGAGGATATCACTTGAAAAGTAAACAAAGATTATCAGATTCCCGGTAACGGAACCAATTTGTTTAACCAAAGAATTAGACCTTTCGACTAAAGCTTATTTTTAAGATGAATACCGGTTACTGATAATCAAGGTAATGGAGAAAAATGAATAATAGACAACATTGTAGAAATATAGAAAATCGAAGTTGATTGTATTCGAGAATCAGAATCCTTTACAAGTTGTATTCCCCTCCCTTATATAGGAGATTCTTATAACGTACAACTCTTGCTATGGTTACTCATTAATGACTAATTATGACATTAATGATGCGTTACAAAGGATAACTGTAATTGGGGTTCGGTTACATAATGTTCGAGTAATCAATTGTGGGTCCTTGAATCTTCTCGTAGCTTTGTCTAGATTCATTCTGACCGTGCCTCTCTCCCGTTTTGATCAAGTTGAGTTTCCCGTGGCTGATAAGTTCGTGGGTTTACTGAATCGTGCCTCTTTGTACCGTACCTCTTCAAAGAATCACATCCAGCTGTCGTGTTTTCCTGTGTCCACGTGACTGGCTGAGTTGTCAAAAGCTGGCTTACGTGTGAAACTCTTTTTTACCAATACAGTTATATGTTTGGTAATTTATGAGAATCCCTGTAATTGTAACTGTTGATTTCATGAAAGAAAGAAGGTTAAATAGCTTGTATGACATGGAAAGGGATGGCGTGAGGGTACTAGAGATTGTTGTTTGATGCACATTTTCTTATCATTGTTCATTACTGCTATTAATGGTTAGCCTGTACTTATTCCACATTGTCTGACCCTAGTAAGTATCACGTCGACCTCTCGTCACTACTTCTTCGAGGTTAGTTGGGATACTCACTGGGTACATATCTGTTTATGTACTCATACTAGCTTCTGTACTTAATTGTACAGGTTTTGAGGCTGGTGCATCTGGTTATCTGACCGGAGCTTGACCCTGGGAGTATATTCTGTACCTGACTCCACGGTGAGCTGCTTCCCTTGGCGATTATCAGCAGCACTATGGAGTTATCTTTATTTATTTTTGTCTACTTCTTTCAGACAGTAGAACAGTTTATATCATCTTTTGTGTATTTTACTAGTTCGCATGTAGACTTGTGACACTAGTTCCTGGCACACACATAGTAGACTTTATATTTTTGGGACTGTATATATTGGTTCATGATCCCTTTTGGCTAAAGTTACTTAAGTTGGTTAATTTATCTGCTTCTACTTAAATGTTATAAGCTTAAAAATTTGGTAAGTGTGGGGTTGATTTGTCAAATAAGGATAATCTCAATAGTAAACAAAATGTTGGCTTGCCTGAACCCGGTGTTGGGCGCCATCACGACCTGAGTTAGGATTTTGGGTCGTGAAAGAATAGGACTCCCCACTTGTTTGCTACGTGAATGCATGGGCGTGGTGTATAAGTGTGGTAGATAATACGATTATCTATGCACCACCCAGATTGTCTGTTAAACATGATCCCCTTTCCGTTCCCCACTTATTTGATCATTATCTTAATTGTTATATGTTCATTATTGTTTCTATGACTATATGGCCTTGTTGATCTGTTGTTAGATATTGTTGTGATTATTTGGAAAGAGTATTGGTTGTTTGAGCTGGTTTCCTTGTGATATGTATAATGGTTGAGAGGTTTGGCATTATTTTTACGAATTATATATATTTATTTACGTTCCTGGTGGTTTCGTTTTGATAATATTGAGGAAGTTGTGAGAAATGCAGTCTAACTGTTTCGTAATTGTCGAGGTTCACGTGGTTATTGGGTTTCATTTAGTTATTTCCAATTGTTATTGTAAGTGTGTTAAAAATGTTGGTTGTTCTCTGGAGTTTTTCATAGTATATAAAGACTGACCTGGATTGACAGCGTTACGGTGTTTACTTATATTCTGGTTGGTTTTATTGTTAAAAGATATTGGTTAAAGCTTACGAGCTATATGATTTTCTGTCTGAAATTGTGGAAACAACAGTATTGTGAAAGGCTTGGACTGAATTGTGAAATTCCTTATGAATAAATTGATATGATATGTATGGTGGGAGCGGGTTGCACGCCGCAACAAGGAGTGATAAGGGTGGACAGGTGGGATCGGGTTTCACGCCGCAACAGAGCAATAAGGGTGATATATTTAGGGAGGAGCAATAAGGAAGGACAGGTGGGAGCGAGTTGCACGCCGCAACAAGGAGCGATTAGGGAGGACATTTATATTTTTACTGATTTTCAAAGAAAATAAACATTTGAAAAGCTCAATGTTTATTTTACTGTTGTGTTTTTTTTGAAAAACAAAGATTTGAAACTTTCTATTTTATATTACTATTTTCATATTTGGCACTACTTTTATTCAAAGATAAAGTTTGAAAACTTGGAAATTGTTGAGGATTTTTTATAGCTGAGGCCTGAAAGAGGCGGTTGTGTTACTTTATTATTGTTGCAGTGTTTGAATTGATGTGTTTAGATTTCCTCCTGNATATATATATATATATATATATATATATATATATATATATATATATATATATATATATATATATATATATATATATATATATATATTAATATCACTGGTTTATTGTTAAAAGACCAGCCTTAGCCTCATCACTACTTCGCCGAGGTTAGGCTCGGCACTTACTCAGTACATGGGGTCGGTTGTACTGATACTACACTATGTGCTCTTTTGCACAGATCCAGGTACTAGTCAGCAGTAGAGGATTCCAGAAGGACCACCCGATTCATTTGGATACACGAGGTACATCTGCCGGCATTCGCAGATTCGGGGAGTCTTCTCCCCATTTCTACATACACTGTTTTATATTATTCAGAACAGTCGCACTATTTCTTTCAGCCATTATTTGTAGTATTCTTTAGTAGTTCGTGGATTGTGACACCAGACCCTGGGGTAGTCTTAGAGTTGTTTACATAATTAGTTCGTGATCCGTTTTATTTAAATAGTTATTATTATTATTTTATTTTATTGTTGTTGGAAATTATTCTAATTAAGTTCCTTTGGAATTTATTTATTTATGCTCAAGTAATTAATCAAGGAAATTAGTTAATCTACTTCTAACATTGGCTTGCCTAGCAAGTGTGGTGTTAGGCGCCATCACGATCCCTGAGGTTGGGAATTTGGGTCGTGACAACACTTGTAAACAACTATACAGTTTATGGGGGTATTTGGTATTGGAAGCTGATTACTGAAATTACAGATTATAAGTGATTAAACCTATAGACATGATTTATAGGTGATTTACACAGTAGTTGCCAGTGATAACCATTGAAAATACTCAGAATTACCCAGTTTTATCCTATGGGCATGCTTTCTAATAGTGGTAGAGCTAAGCGATGAAATAGTGTTTGAAAGTTCAGTATTAACGCTTTAAAGCGAGTGGTATTACCCTATTGGAAGGATTTCTAACGATTAGCGATTGAAATTGATTTTTTATACTTAGCTCTTATAGGCATGTCTTCTCGGTGATCAGTATAACAACAGCAAATTAACCAACTAAAGTCCTATAGGCATGATTTCTTGATGAAGATCAGTAGAATATGAGCTAATCTAATCATATGGTTATAGTATCTAATGAATATGCCGCAGTTATGCAAATTGAAAGAATGGTCATTGACATTTTATTTCCTATAGGCATGATATCTAACAAAACATATAGGAGCAGAACATGTTGAACAAATTAAACACTCAGGTCCTATGGGCGGGCTATCTAACAAACACATAGGAGCAGGACATGTTGAATGAATTAAACACCTATAGGCAGGATTTCTACCATTTTCATGCAAACATTAGAATAAACTCATTTTCCCAATTTTACTAATACCCCAATTGTTATTACAGAATTACTATAGGTTCAATGAATGAAATAAATTGCAAAGTTACAAAAAAAAGAACTATAGTGGGCCTAAGACAGGCCCAAAGTATACCCAACCCAGCCAGGCCTTCAACTTCGTATCAATACAGGTTTAACCACAGCCCAGAATCACAGTTGATCAAACGCAGAAAACAATCTTCACTTACACAAGATAGCCAAATCCAGTAGCCACAATTGATCACAAGATCCAGAAAATAGTCATTTGTTCAAGCCAATTGGCTTATTCAATAGGTAGAAAGGGGGCAGAATGGAGCAATTAGGACAAAGTGCCAGGGAACCTTAGACCCTAGTGTGTCAGAGTTCATAAGGGTCTCAAAATGGACCTCGAGTAGTGCTAACAATAGAGAGGTTGATAGAGAAGCTTTAGGAGGGGGGAGCCTCGGCTTTCAGCCGACCAAAAATTAGAGACTCATAACAGGGAACAACTAATGAAAATAGTAATAAAGCAATAAGTTTGAAAAAGTATTTGCAAACACTACAAAATGATCACATAATGAAAATGAACTCATGAACAGGCTAACACATTGGGGCAGGGTGACATATTAATAAGAAATAAGGAGGATGAAGCTTATGGGATTACCAAGTTGACAGGCAAGGAGCATTAGGCTAATAAGACAAATAATCACTAATGCAACAAGTTTAAAACCTAAGGAATCAAATTATGCTAACCACAGGGATTAAACAATATAATTTATATTTGATGAAAAAAACATAATCAGATATCACATAGGGCATAGTCAAGAAGGACTAGTTCAAAGCAAAGCAGGTTGTTAGAGGTACAGAATTGGATAGAGCAAGGACACATGGAGGGACAAACATAGTCATAGGAGCACATTGCACACTCGGAGTGAAGGTTTTAACATATTAGGGCATACTAATAATATCAATTAATCACTAGAAAATCAGAATCAGTCAGTGAACAGGGATTAGGCCATATAATCAAGGAAGAACATTCAAATTATCAATGACAATAAGCCAAACATGCTTCGAATTATCCAGATTGCCTAAGTTAGGTACAAATATATTTTTAGGGCTGGCAATTATAGGCAAAATCACCCATGAAGAGAATCAAGGGAATACATTAAGTCATGCAATTTTAGAGAATATGCTAATTACAACATAATGGAATAAACATTGCGAAGGTTTAGAAACTAACCAGTTATTGTTCAATAAACAAGAAACGGACAGCAATCAGGAACCAGAGTCTCAAATGTGTCAAGTTCCCAAGGGTTTCAAGAACCGCAGTGCTCACACCCAAGAGAGGTTGGAAAAATAGGAAATCCGATGGCCTTGGCTTTCAGCCGGCCAAGAGCCAAAATAGAACAAGAAGGTAAATAAACACATAATAGAGGCTCGATTTTTAGTGAAAAATTAGTGATTCCAGTCTTGTCTTCAGAAGGGAATGAGGGGAGGGGTTTATATAATAGTAGAAGTCAAACAGTAACCCATTCAAACAAGGAAAATAAGCATATAAATAAGTCCTAAAATCAATATTATGAGATCTGTAAACCCTAGTTTTTTAGAGAAAGTAAATATTGACAAAATATAGACAAAGATCGGACCCACAGTAAAATATAGGAAGAATATAGACATGAAAACGCTGAAAATCAGAGAATCGAACCAATTTTGGTTCATTTTGAAGAGACATGTAAACCCTAATTTTAGGGTAAGTAAATATCAACAGAAGATACACAAAACAGTAGGATAGGACGAATATAGACAAAAATAATACTCAAAAACAAAGATTTGAACCAATTTTGGTTCGATTCTGTAAACCTTAGTTTTAGGGAAAGTAAGAACAACATAAAATAAACAACTATTTGAACTCACAGCAACATAGGATGAATATAGACGGAATAACGTTCGAAAATCAGGGATTTGAACCTATTTTTGTTCGATTTTGATGAGATATTCTTGCCATGTTTAGGCAAGCACTATAGGACAGTAGCCAATACCAGGAGGAGTCGTATATGACAAGAAACGACCATGGAATCCCATATTAGGTGGGATTAGGAGAAGATTCAGGGGGTGGCTGCTAGGGTTCTTTAGAGAGGGAGAAGGGAGGTGAGAGGATGTTAGGGCGGGGGGAAAAAGGGAAATGGGTTAGTGTAACTGAGTTCTGGGTAATGGGGTTATCGATTTTGGGGTGGGGTTATTGGGCTAGTGTTAGGTGTTTTTGGTCCATCATTTGGTCCGAAAATAGGTTTAAAAGTGAGGCTAATTTTTAAATACCCAACATTTTAGCAAAAATAATTTATAAAAGTAATTAATGAATAAAAAAATATTATTTATGTATTAAAATGATAACTTAATATTGTAAAAATATAAAAAGTTATTTTTGCATAAATAATGTAATTATGCATGAATATAGGCTATTATTGCAAAAATGTGCAATAAGCCTAAAAATGCAAATGTAATCATAAAAAGTGTAGAAAAAATATTTAAGAACATACATGTAAGTTTGGATGATTAAATCATCATAAAAATAATTTGAAGAATAATTATTGAATATCTATATAATAAAATGCAGAAAGAAATTAATTTAAAGTCATTAAAAATTATGAAAAATTATGAAGAAAACTTGTATACATTTAAATTAAATAATGATGCACATATACTATTTTGAAGGGGAAATTGGGTTGTGACACTATGTGAGGATATTCAACTAGGGGGTAGTACCATGTGTTACCAAAATAAAATAGAATTAGAGGATGATACTCTATATTACTGAAAAGAAATGTTATCAGGGTTTGGCACCCTGTATTATTGAAAAAGAATGCAACCACGGGTTGACGCCCTGTATTACTGATATGTAATATAACTAGGGGTTGGTAACTTGTATTACTGAAAGGAATGAAACCAGGGGTTGGATCCCTGAGTAGTTTGAATTCACGGCCACCCGCTACCGAAGAACTGGTTCTGTTAGTGTGGTCTAGACTGGCTTACTCGAGCGGACAACTCAAGCCGAGGAGGGTCAGCATACCGGTAGCATTACATTCCAGCTTAAATGGTGGTACTTCCCGCCTAAAACATGTGTGACTAAAATCCTTCACCAGATGGAAAGCATCTCGATTATCTCAAAGAAAGCGGCCTATGTCAAGCAAATGCCCAATTTTAATTTCAAGAAGACTCAGAGAGGGTGCGTGAGAAGACATGTGCAGTTCAACAATATCAAAACGGTAAAAAGCGGACAGGTAACATAGTAGGCCCATATAAATCACAATATATACATTTTAATAAAACCAAATAAAGTCAATGTACAAGCCCGAATTCTTGAATGTCACTAGTGGAGTCGCCAGAACTGTCACACCTCTTTTACCCTTGCAAAGATATGTTATGGATTATTATGAGTTAAAGAGTTTTCCCTATTACAGTGACAATTTAAGATAGGAATTATTTAATGTTAAGAGTCGCCATTTGGAATTGAATTCTTGTTATCCAAGTCACCTTTTATTTGAATCCCTATTCAAAGGAAGATTTGACTCTTTTCTTATTTGGATTGCGAAATAAATTCCGGGTAGGGAATTGTAACGACCCGGTCGGTCGTTACGTAGAACTTGCATTAAAAACTATTGTTATTAACTTTTCATAGGTTGGTTATATTATTCTTGATGTGTTACAGTTGGTAAGCTCCGAATCGGAATGGTTGTGGTGAGAATTTAGCCATTTAGTCTTTAAAATAGCCTTAAAGTTGGAAAAATCAACTGAGAGTTTACTTATTGGGAAACGACCACAGAATACGGATTTTATGGCTTGCTTCGTTAGGTGATTTGGGACTTAGGAGTGTGTTTGGAATATTTTTGTGATGCCCGGTGTAAATTAGGCTTGAATTGGCGAAAGTTAGTTTTTGGTGATTTTCGGTCGGCAGTAGAAATAGGCTATAAGGATCGAAATGGAATTCCGGAAGTTAGAACAGGTTCGTAATGTTGTTTTGGATATGTCTGCAAAATTTCAGGTCAATCGGAGTTGTTTTGTATAGTTTTGGCATCATTGGTGGATTTTAGAAATTTCAAAGTTCTTAGGCTTGAATCCAATGTAAATTTGGTATTTTGATGTTACTTTTGGTGTTTTGAGAGTGCAACTAAGTTTGAATAATCAATTATGATGTGTTGGTAACCTTGGTTGGGGTCCCGAGGGGCTCGGGATTGATTTCGGATGGTTAACGGAAAGTTCGGAGTTGAAAGAAATGCAGCAAACAGCTGCTGAAGTTTTCCCACAGTCATTTCCGCACATGCAAAAGTTTGACCGCACCGGGACCGCAGGAGCGAGAAGGGCACCGCAGGTGTGGAATTGGCTGGGTGAGAAGTTTCCGCAGGTGCGAGTAAGCTGCCGCACCTGCGAGGCCGCAGGTGCGAGTAAGTTGTCGCACCTACGAGGCCGCAGGTGTGAGAGTTCGATCGCAAGTGCGGAGTTGGGCCGTTTAATGAAAAGTCACAGGTGCGGTTGTTTTGACCGCAGATGCGGTCCCGCATGTGCGAAATAGGGCCCGCAGGTGCGGAACACCTGGGCACAAGGTATAAATTGCAACCCTCCGCGACTTAAACCCTTTTTACACCATTCTTGTACGGACAGAGAGCTTTGGGGGCGATTTTTGAAGAGAGAAATCATTGTTCTTCATAGAGGTAAGTGTTTTGATCATTAAAACTCATTTATGGATTATTATAGAGCATAATCTCAGTGCTAAATTCACGAAAATCAGTAGAAAAAGGTGGGTTTAGGGATTGAGATTTTGAGACCTTTAGGGATTGATTTGAGGGGTCAAACAAACTCCGATTTTAGTGTTTTTTATATGTACGGACTCATGAGATGATGAAGATCAGTTTGGTATAAAAATTTTGAGTTTCGAAACGTGGGCCCGGGGGTCGGGTTTTGACTAATTTCGGGTTTTGAGCTAAATTTTGTACTTTTCAATTGGAATTCATTCCTTAAGCATAATTTGATGATAAAAATCTGAACTTGGTAGATTTGGAGCACTCAGAGGCCGGATTTAGAGGCAAAGGCACTGCAGAATAGTATTTTAGCCGGTTTTGAGGTAAGTAACGTTTCCAAACTTGGTTCTGAGGGTTCGAAACCCCGAGCTAAATGATTTATGACTATTGTTGAGGTGACGCACATGCCAAGTGACGGGCGCAAGGGCGTGCACCGGGTATTTGTGTCCTGGATTATCCCATGGCCCCGCTTAGTGATTATTCCATGATGATATATGTGCATCTATTAAT